>SDVV010023362.1:0-12771 GCA_016164225.1 Gammarus roeselii | reverse complement strand
TATGTGTATATATATCTATATATATATTAATAACCACGAACAATATCAAATCATCAAAACCTGTCAGAAAGATTCCAGACATTTCTTTAAAATTCCTCTATAATATTGTAAACTAATATTAACAAGCCCACTCATGTCAGTGGCCTGAGACATGCCGGGAAGCCCCGCCGACCTCAAACTGGATGGATCAATTCAGCAATTAATTAGGCATGCTGTTAGTTTGTAATTTCGTCAAAGTATGCTAGCGGCCGCTCTTAAGGGCCTCCTCCGCTCGTTAATATAATTTGAACTTCGTCAAACTGCTTTGAACTTTTTTATCATTTTTATTTTACAGCAATTATAACCTTTGACATGGTGTCTCCGTGCTCGTTCAAGTTTTTACCCCAAAATTCATGGATGGGGAAATTTCCAAATATGATCATGAAGGCGCTATGAAGGAGGCTCACTGCGCGTGGTCGGATGGTAAAGTTTTCGGTGTCTATCAAACAGATGAAATTCGTGTTTTATACATATTGAGACATTACTGGAATATTGACGTTCTCAGACTATTTTTGTAATTAATAACCGTGCTAGAAATGTTGAACTCAGATCTTAAATAGTGACGGCTTCACACCTCCAACCAAATGAGTGCAAGCTCTTACAACATGATGGCGAAGTCGGTGCTCAAACCTGCACAAGATCGAATGCAGTGCCCTTTTCGACAACTATTTTCCTCTGTTGATGAAAGTTTCGTCACTGTCTGGAAGTTTCGTGGCTGTCGAAAAGTTTCGTCGCTGCCTGAAAGTTTCGTGACTGCCAGAAAGTTTCGTGGCTGCCTGAACCTTTTGAGGATATCGGAAAATTAAGCGTGGCTGTCTGACAGTTAATCGTGGCATTCTGACAGTTAATCGTGGCTGTCTGACAGTTAATAGTGGCTGTCTGACAGTTAATCGTGGCTGTCTGACAGTTAATCGTGGCTGTCTGACAGCTATTCGTGGCTGTCTGACAGTTAATCGTGGCTCTCTGACAATTAATCGTGACTGTCTGACAGTTAATCGTGACTCTCTGAAAGTTTTTTAATTACGATTCATGAAATTTCTATGAATACGTCGATATGATTGAATAATGAGGTGTTTTATTAATTGTTTTTTTCTGCCAGAGGTAACCGATAATAGCGTTTAAACAGAATCTTGAATACATAGAACATTCGGATATAACATTCGGTATTGAGCTTCCCGAATATTTCTTTTGAATGCTATTTGAGTTACAAATGTTTGAAACATGCAGTTATATGCATAATTAATTTTGTTCCTTCTGGAACCATTATATACAATAGTTACAGCTACGTATGGGCTAGCATTAGTTACAGCTATATACAATAGTTACAGCTGTATACAATAGGTACAGCTATATACAATAGTTACAGCTATATACAATAGTTACAGCTATGTACAATAGTTACAGCTATATACAATAGTTACAGCTATGTATGGGATAGCAATAGTTACAGCTATAAACAATAGTTAGAGCTACGTATGGGCTAGCAATAGTTACAGCTATATACAATAGTTACAGCTATATACAATAGTTACACGGCACATAAGCCCTGCTTGCTTGTTTGGGATTTCCACAACTGCCGCTGTATTAGCATACCACTAATCCATTAACCACTGATGCCCTTGCCCACTAGCGATGTGAAATCTTATTCCAATTTGGAAATCACTACCAGCGATAAATAATTATTTTTTCTCTTGTCAATCTTAATCCTGTAATGCAGACGACCCCAAATCTGTTATTATTATTATCCAATCTAAATGAAAAAAAACAATCATAAACGGAACAAAAGCAAAACGGGAAATATTATGAAATGAATCCATTATACATTTCAATTGTGCACTTGATAGTTTTCCCTGTTGAACACGTTTTTTGAAGTTTGTTTTACAAAGCGACTGGAAAACATGTTTTTGGCTGAGATCTTCATTATATCTAATTAATGATATTTTTACATAGCTAATCATCAGTAGTAAAATTAGCGATGGCTCTAGTCTATTTATAGTGACATATGTAAGCGCCGGCCTATTTTTTGAATTATATCTGACGGCGCTAAGTAGAATGAAGAATTGCGCCGTGACAATGATAGCTCGGTAGCCGAGTGGGTAGTGTGTCTGGCTGTCCAAACAACAGACGTCCATTGGGAGCTGGAGGTTGTAGGTTCGCGCCATACTGACCCCGAGTGAGACCTTCTGGTCGGTCTCTTAAATGGTTAAAAGGCCAGCCGATAAACGCCGTCGGTAAAACAGTAGCTTTCAGGTGGCAGCTACGCTGCAATCCGCTGTATAAGCGAAAAATCTCAAAATTACACAAAAATGATTATAGTGTTGCATGAATCGTATTATGCAAGTCCTGGCCGGATTTGCAATTTGTAGTACCAAAGCTATTGGATCAAATTCCCTGAATATCACGCACTCTACATTTCCGGCCTTTCAGTTCTAGTTGGGATAAGCCTATTATTCTTTCTGGGAAATTGTTCATTACATCTTCTAGTATAGGTTGCCCAGAGTAGCCTCAAATTACGACGGAGTTGAGGGCAAATGTTCCATCGTTGGTTGTACAATAAATCTTTCATCATTGCTTTTTCACAGATTAAAAAAAGCACCTTGGCTGCCTTCTGAATCTTATTCCCATTCCTAAGTTCAAATACAGTTTCAGGCGGATGATTAGTCGGAGAGAATGACTTGAATAACGATTTTGTGAAGAAATAATTATTTCAGTTGACGCAGCAATCCGATGCTTGCCTCCTGCAAGCCTTTCTCTGTGTCAATGGAACAGCAGGATTAAATCATAACTGATTAATTTTTTTTGAAAGATTTTTGTCGTTTTCGTGCGTATCTAATCAAGTATTTGACATTATCTTCTAGAAGAGAAACAGATGCAGAATTCTTCATTCGAGTTTTTTCTCTTTCCTGTAACTCAACAGAAAAAATATTTTAGTATATGAAATTTGATATTTTTAACTTGAAATATTTGTAACTATCAGTAAAAAGTTGCGTTGCAAAAATCGGTGCATAAGAATAAACATTTCTAATTTCGACAGCCTATTAGCAAACTCAGAGGCATGAGAAGAATTTTTCATGCAATTCAGTACATTTTCATCTACTATATCCATGACGAACTTATTACGAAATCAAATAATGCCGAGAGATTATAAACCACTTATGATGGAAGCCATCTTAACCACTTGAAATTCTCATAATTCAGCTCATATTAGAAAGTCCTTGTTTAAAAAAGTTATAATTGTTGAATTTCTTACCACGATGTCGCATAACTAAATTGTTCTTCATTATCGATTTCTATTTTTAACCTTGGCTTATGTACGAATATCTGAGGCGAAATGGATTAAGGAAATGTAAGCGCTCTGTGCTATTCCACAACAACCTTTGCCCTTTTTATTGTCTCTAAACATCGTCAACAATCCTGCACATCCCTACGTTTAGTAATCTTTGTAGCATTTACCTCACTTCTGTGTTCGTTGAAACGCTTGTTTTGACCTTGGGTCGCTGTGTTCCGTACCCTATACCAGATTAGAACAGTGTTATTATTCTTTGTAGCATCCACCTCACTTCTGTGTTCGTTTGAACGCTTGTTTGGACCTTGGGTCGCTGTGTTCCGTGCCCCCTACCGGAGAACAGTGTTTGTAGTATTTCTACATCCGTCGCATTTGGGTGTTTCTTGAGCCGCTCTTTTCGAACACTCCTGGATAACATGCAGTGCTATTCTTTTATTACTTCTGAAATGACCACATCATAGAAAACTTAAAATACTACCTCGTGAAGTAACTATTTCAAAATAAAATACCCATGTATGTTTTTGTTTGGAAAGGTTAGAATCGTGTGAAGGACGACGGTTCTCTAATATTTGGTTTTATTGCACGTAGTCTGCCGAAAGATTTTACTATAAAATCGCCAATGCTTGTCCGATGATATAACCAAATTTCGAAAACTACTCAAGCGATATTCTTAAAGATTCTACGTGACTAGAAATTAATCAAAAAATCTTTTTAAAAAATCATTTCTTTTCTCCAAATAAACGAAAAGAACCCATTTCTAAATATTTTGATACATTTTTGCACTAAAATGAAGAAAAACGACAGTGCACTCAAAATTCTGATTCGTTTTGGGGCAAGCGGCCATTAACTGATTCAGTCACAAATATTTATTGAACCAACAGAACAAAGGCGCATAGTCACGCTTACAATTTAATTCAATTAAACTGAAACACGAATTAATTATACCACCGAATCTTTCAGAAGCGCAGAATTTTGCAAATGTAAATCAATAATTTTTTTCTGAGTTTCAGTGATTATTATTACGGTCAATATCGTAGAGTTCTAATCAAATGGAAAAAAATGTGAACAAATTTATAATTTAAACCTCACAAGCTGTTGAAAAGACTCCCATCACTTGTCGGGCAGAGTTTACTCACCGAGAAAACGCAGGTCCTCCATAATTGACCTAGCTGTCATCTATAATCTTGATGCCAATTTGTAGGATTTGATACAAATACAGCCTTTTATTCGATTTATTCTGAGTAAACTGTTCGACCACGTTTTTTTATACGCTATTCTCCCGATTGTAAGGCTAGCAAATACCATCTTTGCTCAGGGGCTAACGAGGAGGTAGCAATTAAAAAAGAACTAATGACCGCCACCACAGCAAGGAGTAAGCACTACCATAACTGTATCTCGAGTCATGTTCGTTCTAGGGTCCTGGATCACTGCCATCACAGCAAGGAGTGAGCACTACAATAACTGTATCTCGAGGCGTGTTCGTTCTAGGGTCCTGGATCACTGCCATCACAGCAAGGAGTAAGCACTACCATAACTGTATCTCGAGTCGTGTTCGTTGTAGGGTCCTGGTTCACTGCCATCACAGCAAGGAGTGAGCACTACCATAACTGTATCTTGAGTCGTGTTCGCTCTAGCGGCCTGGATCACTGCCGTCACAGCAAAGGTCCTGAGCAACAAATGGTTCTCGGGAAATTGATGCTTCCTTGCAACACAGTATTTACGTGATGCCATCCTACTGGAACAGTTGGTCTGCAGATGGCCTTAGCCCCCATGCATACTACAGTCCTGTGTCCCATCACAGCACAATGTTACACCATCTGCAAAGCATTTATCGTCCAGTAAACTCATCGGTGAAACGAGTCTCTGCTGTCTTGAGACTTCAGTACCAAGTGTGTTGCAGGAACCCTGCGTCACCAGTGTCCAGTGTGTTGAAGGAACCCTGCGTCACCAGTGTCCAGTGTGTTGCAGGATGTGACACATCGGTACCCAGTGTGTTGCAGAAACTTTGCGTCACCGGTGTCTAGTGGATTGCAGGAACTGTGCGCGATCAATGCTCAGTGTGTTGCAGGAACTGTGCGCTCTCAGTGTTCAGTGTGCAGCAAAAACTGTGTGCCTACAGTGTTCAGTGTGTTGCTGGAACTGTGAGATATCAGTGTTCAGTGTGCTGCAAAAACTGTGTGCCTACAGTGTTCAGCATGTTGCAGAAACTGTGAGTCATCAGCGTCCAGTGTATAGTAAGAACTGTGCGATATCAGCAGCCGGTGAGTCGAAGGGACTGTAAGTCATCAGCAGCCAGTGCATTGCAGAAGCCGTGAGCCAGCATTGTTGAGTGTTATACGGGAACTGCCGCATTGCTTTTAGAGTCCATCCAAGCCTACCTCCCTCAAATTAGATCTCTCCGTTGACAGCGCCCTCTGCCCTCGTTGATTTACTTAACAGCGTTCAGAATGCTATATTCGGTGTGTCTGTTGAAGGAAGGTGTACTATTGTTGGTGGTAGTGTTAGATCGAAATGCATGGACACTGGACCCACCATGCCGGCGTGGGCATCAAACTTTTATGATCATTTTATTTATCATTTGGTTATCCTATTTGCCACCTACTGGTATGTGTATATTTATATGTACATGCAATTGTTATGTGTGCATGGAAGTGTCTATGGATGTGTCAGTGTCTGTGTCTATGTATGTGTCTATGTATGTATCTATGAATGTGTCTTTGAATGTGTCTATGAATGTGCACGTGTGTACGTGAATGTGTGCGCATGTTGGTGTGGGTCTGCGAGTGCATAACGTTTTTTTACCTCCAATAGATCGCGTACTCGTAGATACGCCTGGAAATATCTTGCATAAAAAAATACTCAAACCTTAGTTTGTGCACGTAGCATCCTTAATTGTTAAAAGGGTCGGTATTTTCTGAGACGATGCTTTATTATTATATCAGACAGGCATACGTCTACTCGTTCTGACTAGGTTGGCTATCCCCCGCTGGGTGCCTAATTCTCCTTCGCTGCAAAACTACATTAAGCTACTGCAAATGTACAAATCAAATTCCAGTAGTTATGCCCTTGTGATTTGCATCCTCTGGTATCTTCGTATATCTTTTCGAGAGCACACTACAAGTACACACAATCTTAGCTTTGCCACCGCGATCAAACAATTGAGTCAGTCATCCTTCGACAGCTGGAGACCGCGAACACGTTAGTACTTCGTGAACTAAATCCACAGGGTAGACAGGAAAACACTTAGCTTACGTGCCTTTTTGCATGAACAACTTATCAGAAATATAGTTCTATTTGCTTAGATACTTCCTTACACTGCAAATATGTGTTACGTTGTGATACACTTTCCTCTTCATTCGAGAGCTCACACAAGCGGAACGCAAACGGTCTCAGCGCTGTCGACCTGCCCACAACACTAAGATTGGCAGATGCCGATAATCTCTAAGCCATGCTGCCTAAAGAGAAAACCAAAATGTTACGCACCTTCAACTTTCTTGATGCAATACGAGGGTTGGCTCTTGGAAACATCCAATACACTACCCTACCAGCACCTATTTTCGCTGAGTGGCAATTCGCTTACGAGCAACTCCTGCAGCAGCACTTGAGGGTCTATCAGGGTACTGAAACCCCTGGTGATTCCCCTCCAGAGAGAACTGGTGAACCTCGGCTATCTACTAAGAGGAGTTGAGGGCTCTCATTGGATTCCCCTGCTTGCCCCTCGTGGGGAAAGAGCAGAGTCACCGCTCTACTTGTTATGTCACCTTAGGTCCTTTGTGTGTCTCATCAGCTCGCACAAGTCTCCATTGGTTCATAGGACCATCATCAGTAACCTGGACGATGTCGCCCACGGAATGCGAGGCGAATTCCCGACTGCCATTTACTCATTGTCACAGACGAGAATTCTCTCCTTCACCTAGTTTGAAAACGTTGAAGTACTCTTTAGCAAGTTTTTTTTTTCGACGCCGCGAAAGAAAGTCTGTATCGAACATGCTAGGATCATCCTCTTTCCCTGGATCGAGTACAGTTACAAGTGCAATGTTCAAGCTGGGATGGTGTCAACGGTTGAAAATCTTGAGATGTATCCCCAATCCATGGTGACGGATGTCAAAAAGCTGAGAAACGCTGGCGCGTTCGTGGAAAAACTTTTGCCGACAAAACCTTGGCGATTTCCAGATGAAATACCTGAGCGGATGCTTGTTTGTGCAGTGCAATGTAACGTTCCCCAGTCTGCGACCCTCCTTCAAGTTGAGCGGATCAGCATAATCTACACCGGTAACCACCAAAGAACGTTCTTACCTTACCATGCAGACTGGTAGAGGGGGGGGGGAGACTGAAGGTTCACAATAAGGGGCACTCTGTTTAGCCTGATATCTCAAGCAGGTGTCAAACACTGCCTTTATTCTCTGTCGAGCTCATGGGATAAATGCTCGCAACAATACGGATGTTGTTGGGTGAACCGATCAGTGATCCGATGCTTGGCTAGCAGCAAGATAGGGTACTTTACCCTGTTATACCCCTCTGCTCCCGTGATCAGACTCACTACTACTATTTTGTCCTACCTCAGATGTAACAGTAGCTGCTTAATCAAAGGGATACGTTCATTTTGAAAATTTCCACGGATGATTTTCACTTTTCGATCAAATGACGTTCCGTCTCCTCGATTGATTGATTATTTGCTTCCATGTTCCACCGGAGTTCCAACGCGAAGTTAATGCAGACTCCCTCGTAGGGCAATCTGTCTCCTCGAGGGTCAAGCTCTTACCTGGAACGGAATGGCTGCCTCTTTACTTTTCCTTTTGTTTGCTTGCATATATTTTGTTCAACCTACTGTATTCACAAATTTGATGTGGGAATCACATCTGTTTGCCAGTGACATAAGGAATTATCACTTCATAGGTTTCTTTTTAGTCATGTTCAGAGTAGCAGAATGAAGCTGGGTAGGAAAAACATCCCAAACCTTCAGATCCGTTAATTGTTTTGGGCTGCGCCACTCCATTGGCTAGCGCTGATGCACCGGGTGATAAAATTTGCCGGATTCAAAGATATTGGGTCGTAACCTCATTTTGACACAATTTTTTTTCAGTTTCCTCTTCCTGTTTTGCTTTTAAGATGGATACATCCTAAGGCAACTTGGATTTTGCAAAAATACAAGCTCAGCTATTACGTCGACTTCTATTGTTCATAACTTGGCACACAAACTGTGAGACAAGGCCCATAAACGACGGCAATAATTCAAAACCTTAGAACAGAGACTGTTCCTGCCGAAGCAATGCATCTTCAGCCACCAATATTGTGGTTTTACCATCACTGACCCCAAACACAGCTCTTCCGTAGGCCACGGTTGAGGCATCTACGAATGTGCACACAGTCATGGATTTAATCGTTTCTCCAATGCCGTTTGATTGCAATTTCCACCATTTTGGAAATATCCTTCTTGATTTTCATAAATTCATTCGAGAAGGCATCTTTGAGGTCATCCCAATCTGCTATGTAGCCTAGATTTCTGTAATCATCAACTCTGATGCAAAAATACTAAGAATTATTCTTCTAGTAGGCTAACCTGTTTCTAGATCCTAGAGGGTCTACCATCAATTAATTATTTAGTTGTCCCATCTGAGTCCTAAGACTGGGACCGTATTTCTTGAGTGGGCTACTCCTGCTTCTTCTGAGTTCGTCATGAGCTCAGGGTCATTTGTAGTCCATTCCAGAAAGTTGAGCCCGGCCACACCCAGAAAGTCTTTAGATGAGGTGTGGAACTATTCGATTCTGTCATTTTAAGAAAGTTCTAAAGAGGTTATCAACATAAATGTCTCTCAGGATCTTGTTTGTGACTTCTGGTTGGTAATCTACTTTGACATTCAAAATAAGTTGTAGGGAGGTTGCTCCAAAGAGATTTTCCGTAACTCGACTATTTGGATCTGTAGAATCACATGGCGACCTGAATCGAGTAAAATCCCTTTCCTTTCTATCCAAACCATAAAGGCTTTGGCTCTATTCGCACAGACAGCTTACGCACTCAGTCTAAAGCGCATCGATATCTGGAGCGGTTTCAGGATCATGCGAGGTCCTGAGAACAAGCAGGCATTCAAACTTACAGAATCACTGTATGCTTTCGAAGCGCAATCAAACACCTTGCTGACTGATTTATCTATTGCGTTGTGCGATTGTTTAGTCACGCTCGCCTCTTCTATGAATCCACTTGGTGACTGTTCTTGCGTTACCTCATCATGAGTCTAAATGAGCTTGAGGTGTGTGAATGTGAGTAAATGTGTCTATATGTGTAAGTGTAATTAAGTGTGTGTGTCTTTGTCAAAGTGTATTGTGTGTACATACCAGTCGAGTTGGCTGGTACATGAGCGGATATGATATCAATGAAAATTTAGGTTTTCGTGTGAATGTTATTATGTGTTGTAACGCGAGTTTTTCTGACTCAAGGTTATGGACTTCTTCAAATATCAATCCACAGGTAGCCAGTGGTGATTCATATCGATTGATAACGTGTGAGAAGTGTGTGCAAACAAAGCACAGCCTAGTGGAACAAGGATTGAATAAATGGGGTGACGAATTGACGTGAAACGATAGGATTCCTATCCATGCATTACCAATATAACGTCGCAAGACTAGAGAATAACTGCTGAGGTGGAAGACCCGTTACAAAGAGAGATGTCTCTCATGGGTGAGAGGGCTCAGAAGGTCGCAGTGACGTCTGCACATACAAATACTAGAAATGTGAAGTATGTCATACATTTTTATTTTCTTTGCAGAATCCCTGAGTATTTTAAGACCTTTAACGATACAATATATGCACAGAAAACCGATTCATCGAAATATGTTGAATGCATTTGGCTCTATGGCCGAACACAGGATAATTGTGTTACTCGTGTATAAGTGTACGGTTTTATTAGCATGCAATTCGCATCTCGATTGATGTTGACCGCAAACGGCGGATGAATTACACAGAAACTACTGATTACTTGATTCGCTCGCGCCATTTGGATGTTCTCAGCCGCCACCGCCCTTTCGGCAAAGGTTCTGAAGCTAAGCGCTTTAAGCTTAGCCAATACATATTGGGCGAATAACAGGCGACTACGCTAGAGCACCGCCAAGTCTCCCAGGAATGCAATTCCAGAATTCCAGGTCAATTGCGAAGCCAATATGAATGACTCACTTACCACATTACCCTTCCAACTGCTCCACTGCAGAAGCAGTTACGCGAGGACTGTGCTTGGTTTAAACACACGTAAAGAACTAGTTACGTCGCTTAACGGTCAGTCAAACTCAAGGAAAGAACTAGATACGTCGCTTAACGGTCAGTCAAACACAAGGAACGAAATAGATACGTCGCTTAACGGTCAGTCAATCAAAACTATACTACTCAATGTGTTCCATTAAAAGTCATCTCCGTAGGTAAAGTAAGCATGCGGATCATTTTCGGCGATGCTTATGACTGGCCAGTTTCCTAAATCAAGAGCATTTAACAGTATGAGCCGATATTTTCTGCAAGTCATACGTCAGAAGTTAAAATTTTCATTATTTTGCAATCACTTAACCTATATGTTCTCTGGTGAGTCTCCAACGACAATAACTTTGTACAAGTCCTAAAGTCGCTCAATTTCATTTAAATCTGCACAAGAAAGTCGTTAACCCCCGATTTGTTCATCGTCGCGGTTTCTGTCAATGGGAAAAGGACCCAGGACCGGTGAGTCCAGAACTGGTAGATCGAGCGATGGCACTCCGACGGAATTGAAACTAAATGGTGTGTCCATACGCAGCAATCGGCCTGGTTTTGAGATTATTGTTCAGGAAATTACTTCTCTGTTGCTTATGCACATCATGTTTAAGCGAAAACACCGTACGTATTAAAACGTGGACATATTTTATTATCGAATATTGTATAGTATTATGCCTCGATATTTTTGCAGTATCGTTTCTGTTCCATAAATGACTCCAGAAATACCTGATGCACAAGCGATAAGGGCGAAAGAAATAACGTCAATATTTCACAGCAGTCTATCCCCTACCACAACCTAACGTTGAATGTCCGCCAATAATCCAACCAGCAATTGGACATAACATCAGTGAACAACCACTGGTTTGATTACTAATGGTTGCTATCAATGCAATCATTAGTAACCAAATTCCCTGAACCACAGCTGGTCCAGTCAATTCATTAGTCAATGTTTGGTTTTATTCATCAAACAACTTAACAAGTCCCCAGTAGTATCTGCCCAGCACTTCCTACGATTCAAGTGCGAGACTCAAGCCAACCCATTACCCAAAGTCCCCAGTAATATCTGCCCAGCACTTCCTACGATACATGTGCGAGACTCAAGCCAACCCATTACTCAAAGTCCCCAGTAATATCTGCCCAGCACTTCCTACGATACATGGGCGAGACTCAAGCCAACCCATTACCCAAAGTCCCCAGTAATATCTGCCCAGCACTTCCTACGGTACATGTGCGAGACTCAAGCCAACCCATTACCCAAAGTCCCCAGTAATATCTGCCCAGCACTTTCTACGATACATGTGCGAGACTCAAGCCAACCCATTTTTTTTTTTTTTATTATTTGCTTCCATGTTCCACCGGAGTCCCATCGCGAAGTGCCAACCCATTACCCAAAGTCCCCAGTAATATCTGCCCAGTACTTCCTACGATACATGTGCAAGACTCAAGCCAACCCATTACCCATAGTCCCCAGTAGTATCTGCCCAGAACTTCCTACGGTACATGTGCGGGACTCAAGCCAACCCATTACCCAAAGTCCCCAGTAATATCTGCCCAGCACTTCCTACGATACATGTGCGAGACTCTTAAAAATATCGAACATGAGCATATCCCGCGCAAAAACAGGCGAACAACAGCTTATCAGCCCAAGTACTGAAAGGAGAATTGCAGCGCCTTCATTCACAAAAGAAAGCAAAGCACTCGGCTAAGCAGAAACATCCACATGACGCCGTAATAAAAAATGAATACAAAATTAGCAGACGAGATTTAAAGAGCGTTCTCAAACGTAAGAAGAAAGATTATGAAAACGAAATTGCTGCCAATGCCAAAACTAATCAGAAACAATTTTTTAGTTATATTTCGAGCCAAAAAAATGTAAAATCTGTAATAGGTCCCCTCGAGAACGATGTTGGTGAGCTAGAAACGGACGACACCAAAATGAGTGTTCTACTTAACGTATAATTTTGCTCTGTATTTACGTTAGAGAATCAGGATATTCCTAATCCTGAGGATATCGTAGCGGCAAAACAAATTGAAGCCCTCACCACAGTGAACTTTTCCCCCGCCAATGTTCTTAAATATATAGATAAATTGAAAGTCACCAAATCTCCAGGTCCAGACCAAATTCATCCTAGAATTCTAAAAGAGACTAGAAACGAAATCGCCGAACATCTATCAAACATTTTCACCTAATCTCTCACAAATGGCACCTGCCCCT
>SDVV010023361.1:0-12772 GCA_016164225.1 Gammarus roeselii | reverse complement strand
AGTTTATAATTAAGCAGGGGATTTAATACTAAAGGCTGTATATCTATACATACATAATTTAACGTGGGGGAGAGCAATGCAGGACTTGGCTTGCAAACCCTTACACTGCCCCCTCCTTAGTGGGTTTCCTCCCCCCCTTTTATGTCGGCAAATCGTGCCGGGGGTTTGACACGTCGGCCACTTCTAGTGGTGACGCATTTTGTGGGAGGTCTGTTTGCCGCGCTGCCAACATGCTGCTCTAATGCCTGCGTCTCTACGTGCTCTAACGGTTCACTGAACCGCACTCTGTGTAACGTCACAGGTGTGCACTTGGATAATTGCTTTGGTGGAGCTGTTATATATATATTTAATAACTTCGACGGGGGAAAAGTTCAATATGCTGAGGGCTTCAATTCGTCTTTCCGCAATGATATCCTCAGGATTATGATTATCCTGATGCTCTGACACAAATAGAACAAAAGTATTCATTAAGTAGGACACTCATTTTATTGTTGTCCGTTTCTAGTTCACTAACATCGTTTTCGAGAGGACCAATTACAGATCTTGATTTTTTTCCTCGAAATATAACGAAAAAATGGCTTCGGATTAGTTATGTTATTGACGGCAATTTTATTTCCATAATGCTTCTTCTTACGTTTCTGGACCCTCTTTAGATCTTTTCTGCTAATTGATTGACATTTTGTCCGAGGTTATATCTGCTGATGCCATTGATTCTTTTGACTCATCAAAATTGGCTAATCTAAAGTTAGCGACTTTTTCGCAGTTTGTTGAAGTTTTCAACTCAAGATCTATCAAAAACCTTATAGAGCTGTGGTCGCTGGTTCCCAGTGGTTCGCCCATTTCGACGTTCGTGACATGAGAGTCGCTTGTACAAAATAGAAGATCAAGAAAGTTGCTACCTCTTGTAGGTGTCTTCATCATTTGGGTCATGAATTTATCGTCTGCAAAATCAACCAGACCTTTGCCAGTGGCAGTGCATTCGTTAATTTCCCAATCAATGTCGAGGATATTGAAGTCTCCAAGTACTCTACTGTGTTGTGTTGTGACGACATCGATGAGGGTGTTGTAAAGGTCGAGGTCCATTCGTTATTTTCCCAATCAATGTCAGGGACATTGAAGTTTACAAGCACTATACTGTGTTGTGTTGTGACGACATCGATGAGGGTGTTGTAAAGGTCGATGTCATCTGCAACCTTGCTTTTTGGGGGTCGAGAGACGTGGGTGATTTAACATATTATATGTTTTCCGACTGCTTGGATTGATACTGTGTCGTGTCTGCTGTTAGAAATAGTGACTTCTAATATCTGCTGAGCGTTTTTCACGAGAAACAGCACTCCTCCGATCTCTCGGCTCTGTCTATTTATGTGAAATAGGGAGTAACCGTGGAGAGTAAATTTTCCTGAATAATGCCTGGTGCTCAATTTCATCCACAATTCTGTGATTGCTATTATGTTGATACATTCATTCATTGCAAGGATACCTAGTTCGTCAATTTTGTATCTGAGACTTCTAGCGTTCAATAAGTGACATATGAGAGTACCGTCAGTCACATTAACTTGATTTTATTGACTTAATCTTCTTTTACTATGAGGTCTTGTGTCGGAACCAAGACTTTCGGTTACTCGGGTTGTACGAGCGGAGCGGCGACCATTTTCTTCTAATTCGGACTGGACCGATGACAGTGTAGCCGGATGCATAGCAGGCCGTCTCTTTTCTATCTTATACACAAATACAGGGTGTTTTATATTTCTTCAATACTGTAGACTGTGTTTGTTTACGTGCAGTAGTCGAGTGGTTTACCACATGTCGATGACTTTCATTATTTTCAGTATTTCAATACTCGTAGTAAATACTATTAATATCCGTTAGGAATAGTTCTTGCAAAGGTTGTTCAATTTCCTTACATGTCAGCTGCGACGAAACTGATTCCTAATGTGGTTGCTGCCCAGCTGCCCCTTCGATAGTTGCCTCGATAACCGTTAGGTGGGCCCGTGTCGTAGATGAAATTGACATATGTTTATGTAAGTCGGTGTAGCGCGGCAGAAGAGGGCAGTTGTAGTCGAGAAGTTTCAGTGAGATTCTCTTCTGGCTGCTCCTTCACGAACAAATTTATCATTTGAGCCGCAGTTGATGTCGAGCCATTGTAATGTGAGTTAGTCTGCATATTGCTCCCTTGCGATCGAATGTATTATAAAAACAGTGTTTGTCCACGCGTTGTTGAGAACGGATGCACCTGTGTTCCGAGCGATCCCAAGGTATTCGATTTATTGAGGGCTGTTAGTGATATTCATGTCCAGTACCTGTATGTTGTTCATTATTGCCATACCAGAGATCTTGAGGGTACTGATCGTCTCGGGACCCATCTATTGGTTATTGCAAACAATTTTACGACGTCAGCAGTGGTGATCCGAGTATTGACCTGACAGGTAGTAGCTGACTTATCCTTAGCAAGCTAAGTTAACAATGAGAGTCGTAGGAAGTCAATATTGCTTAATCGGATACATTGCCTATTTGCTGCGGTAGTAATATATTCCGGCATTACGGATTGTTGCAGGTAACTTACTGCTGCTTGTTCTCTAAGCTTTTAGGTGGGTTCTTCATATTTCTTGCCCATCATTGATGCACGTACGGCCTGTTTGTTCTCAGGAGTACCCTTTGGTGGTACACCTTCTTATTAACAAACCAATTTCACTGAGTACTTAATTAATTAATTTTGTTTGTTTATTAATTGCCCCTGTAAATCAATATAATAAATAAACTACAATGAACTATTGTGATCATTTGTCAAGTGCTTTGTCCAAGCAGCCATCACTGTGTCGTCCCTTGTAGTTTTCCGATCGGCGGGTCAAAGCTTGGTAGTGGATATTTTGATAGTACTTGGAGGTCACTACATTTACTTTGATGAAATACCAACTACTTGACGTTGATTTATTTTTTGGATATGACATTTGGCAATAGTACATATTCATATACCGGACCTCCTTACTTGAAGTTAAGAGAGAGCAATTTCTTTGCATTGAGAGTTACTTGTTGAGCAAGACTGAATACTCTTAGTGCTGTCACTGCAAGTTTTTGAACGCCGGTTCCTAGACAGAGGTTAGGCAATTCATAACATTGCCAGTCAGACTTCGGAACGTCTGTATCAAGTATGATATGTGTCCGTACGTTGTATTTTGGAACAAACGAACATAGGCAGAGTATCCCGAGCTGAACAACAACATCTCGTGTTGGACCTACCAAACTCTGTGGAGGGGGAACTATAAGTTGGTGGATCACCAATTACCGGGATTCTGCATGCCAATACTGCTCGAGATGGCCAGTCCTGACAAACTTGTGTACCCGAGTAGTGTGCGTCGTTTAGATTTAGATTAGGTAAACCCTTTCCTGTTACAACAGGAACTTTTTACTAGGACCTGCAGTGATGTTTTGATGGGCTTGTGTATATGTAGTGTATCTAGTGTTGAAACGGGTGGAGACCGTTGTGTCATCTTTTCGAGTACTGCTGGCAGAGTTGAGGGTATAATTTCAAGTATGTTTTTTGACTAATTTTTGGTGACATGACCAGCGCCTATGTTTTTGATTGCATCAAGTCCATACGTGTTTATGCAAATCTTGTTTGTGATTTTATTAAAATTATAGTACTTTGGGTCAATCATTGTTCCCAATGACCAGAAAAAGTATTGGTTGGGAGGTTCTCGTGTTGGGAGATTTTAACCTGCCGTCGGTGAAGTGGTTGGATGAGTTAGTGCAGGGAGAGAATGTCAACTTGATTTATAAACTGTTCTTGGATTGTTTTGCATCTTGTGGTTTTCATTACTTAGTGAGGGAGTCAACTTTTCTTTAGTCCGACAACATTTGTGGATTTATTTTTGACTAGTAAACCAGATCTTTTATGGATGTTGTGGTTTTAGCCTATTTTCCAAATTGTTCTCACGCTCCTGTCATTTGTGAATATTTGTTTGCAAATGTATGGGAGCTTGATGGTTTAAGGCACCAAACTCGGAGGTATTCTTGGCACCGGGGTAACTATGACGCTATCTCCAAAGCATTGTTGAGAATTGATTAGCAACAAAATTCAATAAACACAAGAGATGAATATAACATCTCTATAAATATTCATGGATAGCCAAAAGCTGCTATATTGAGTCAGATTGACACTATTATGTGCTTGCACACATGCAAGCTAACTGCCCAAAATGCTTAGAGCTCAGCTCAGTCACTGAACAAAATATAGCCCGCAGACATGGCCTGTCACACAGTGGACTAAATATAGTAGCTTCCTTGATGATCAGACTGGGCTTGACAGCTAAAGCTATGCCCAATTATAATGACACAAGTCTTAACAGCTTTGCCAGTAAATAATATAGGGTGTTACTATACAGACAAATAAATACAAAGGTGTTGTGTATTTGTCTGTGTTCTGGAGGTCTCTCGGAGAAGAGAACAATAAAATTTAATAAGCATGTCAACAGGTGACAGTAAACTCCTGCATACATAGTTAGGAGGGTACATCTCACCTCATTAAACTTTATACAAATATCAACAACTAGTTGATGAAACAACACTGAATGCAGAAGAAACTTGACACAAAACATTAAACTGCTTCTCAGAACAGTTAGATAGACTGCTTGTTCATCTTACATTGAGACCACTAGTTGGTCAATCAGCTCTGCTTAGAAACAGCAGAAAACAAAATTCCTAACCTACATGGATACTGTTCTCACCTTTGCCTACTAATGGTGAGACAGCAGCAGCAGCACACAGGCTTTTCTGGCAAAATGGTGGCTCTCGCTGCACACAAGGCAACGGGGCTTCACATTAGTGATGTGGCTGGCGGTGGCAATCAAGGTCCCATTGAATAAGTGCTCCACTGCAGATTCTTAGGCCTCATCAACTAATCTGTGGCAAAAGACATATATACATAGATTAAGGGAACATGATGGGGGTGCCACCGCACCCCTCAACAACTCTCAAGATGTTTCACTTCTATATTAGAGGAAGAAAGAAGGGCTGTCCTTCTGTTGGTCCTCTGAAGCTTCTATCTGGTGAGGTTGTTGCTGGTCAGAGAGACATAAGTCAGCTGTTTGTAGACTCTTTTTCCTCTGTTTTTGTGGATACTGATCCTGACGGCTCTTCCCCACATCAGTTTTTTCCTGGAAAATTTAGTGGAATTTGCATGACTAGACTTAGTTTCCCAGGTTCTGGGTGGTTTAGACTTGTGTCTTCTGCCCCTGGACCTGATGGCATTCACCCTGGTGTTTTGAAGTCATGTTCTTGGCAGCTGTCATTGCCCTTGTCTCTGATTTTTGCAAAATCATTGGGCCTGGGAGTTTTAGCGGAGGCCTGGAAGGAATCTGGTGTTATTCCTATATTCAAGTCTGGTTCAAGAAGTAACCCTCTCAATTACCAACCTGCGAGTCTCACTTCTGTTTGCTGTAAGGTGCTGGAGCCAGTTATTGTGTCCCAGTTGGTGTCTTTTCTGGAAGATTCTGGCATTTTGTCTGAGGGTCAATTGGTTTCAGGGTGGGAAGGAACACTGAAGACCAACTTTGCTTACTTATGGTGAGGTTGCTGATCAGGTAGATGAAGGAATAGTTGTTGTGGTCTTTCTGAATTTCTCTGAAGCGTTCAATGTGGTCAGTCACTCAGTTGTGTTAGACAAACTGAGATGTGTGGGTATTTTGGATGGACTGTTGGATTGGATTTGTAATTTTCTGATAGAGAGGCGATTGTGTGTTTCTGTGGGGGGAGTTGTCAGTGACATCCAAGAGGTGACAAGTGGTGTGCCCCAGGGTTCTGTGCTGGGTCCACTCTAGTTCTTGCTATATGTCAATCATGTTGCAGCAGGTGTGGCTTGTGAGTGGAAGGCCTTGCTGACAACTTCAAACTTTATTTGAGTTTCCATTGCGATGTACAAGCAGTTTGCCTGGGTGTGTCTTCCTTGCAGAGGGATCTGAATTTGATGCAGTCTGTGTCGTTGTCATGGAATCTTTTGTTGAACATTGACAAGTGTGTCTTTATGCGGTTCTACAGGGGTTGTCTTGAATTGGAGCAGATTGATGATAGAACTGCTTATAATTTGAATGGTTTGGTACTTGAGCTTGTCGATTCCTTCAGGGAACTTGGGAGTGCTTGTTGACTCAAGGCTGTGGTTTGATCTCCATGTGAGGAGTGTTGTAATAAAGGCTTCCACTCTGGCAACCAGTCTGCTCTACTCTACTGTTGCGCTGAGGTGTACTGCCTCCCATGCCTGCGTGCCCTGTTGGCGAGGCTGTTAGGTCTGTGGGGGGGCTGCAAAGGTGAGATACAAGGGTGAGGTCAACAGTTAATCGAAGCCCAAATTTTATGGTCACTCTCTTTGTGGCACATGTCAGGCCCATTTTTGATTACTGCTCCTGTGTGTGGAATCTTGGTTATGTCCAGGATGTGAAGCTGCTTGAGTCTGTTCAGAGGAGGTGGACCAAACAGGTGCATGGTCTGTCTGAGATGTCCTACCTTTTTTCTGTGTATATGTATTTGCTTCCATAGTTATCTGCTGGGTTGTAGGTTTGCTTAGGGTTTTCATGCAAGAGGCTTTGTCTTTGTTTGTTGGAAGATAATGGTGCTCATCCCTTCCAGCATCTTCCCGTTGTTATTCTTTGGAGTCTCTATACATACTGGCCCGCATGGCTGTGCTGGCCTCTCCTGGCTCGGTGCACCTGACGACTGGGTATGCTGAGCCCTAGGGGGGCTGTATAGTTAAGAACAAAGGTAAGAAAGCAGACTAGTGGCCAGAGTGGAAGCCATTCTTACAATGCTCTTCACATGGATGTGAAACCGCAACCCTTACGTAAACAAGCACTCCCAAGTTCCTGCAAAAATTAACAAACTCAAGTGTAGACAATTCCATAATTAAACTGCTCCAATTCAAGACAACCCCTGTGTAAACACATGAAGATGCATGTCAATGTTCAGCAAGAGATTCCATGACAGGGATACAGACTGCACCAAATTCAGA
The DNA here is from genome assembly GCA_016164225.1 of Gammarus roeselii. Classification (NCBI taxonomy): domain Eukaryota; kingdom Metazoa; phylum Arthropoda; class Malacostraca; order Amphipoda; family Gammaridae; genus Gammarus; species Gammarus roeselii. Next base: position 5,775 of record SDVV010023361.1, on the reverse strand, counting down.
TCTTTGCATAAAATAAACACACCCAGGCAAACTGTTTGCACATTGCGTGGGAAACTCAAAGTTAGAAAACATCAGCAACAGCCTTCCACTCACACACCACACCTGTTGCAACATGATTAACATATAGCAGAAACAAGAGCAGACCCAGCACAGACTCCTGGGCTACTCCACTTGTCACCTCCCAAAAGTCACTGGCAACTCCCCCTCCCCCCTCCCCTGAAACACATTTGCCTCCCAATCAGAAAACTACAAATCCAATTGAACAACCCTCCATGAATACCCACACAGCTTAGTCTGGCCAACAAAAGAAGGATTTACAACATCAACTTTCTCACCTTGGTTTCTCACTGTGGTTGCCTCAAGACCACCCCATTGATGAGGGATATATTGTTGATGTTATGATGCTGGACTTCTCAGAGGCATTTGATGTGGTGAGTCACGCTGTGCTCCTGTCCAAATTGGAATCCTGGAGCGTTTGTAATTTTTTGCTAGTCTGAATCTTTGCGTTACACTCCACCCAGACCCCTCTATTTCCCTGGTCCACTGCCTCTGCACAGACTCTAAAAGTCTCAGATCTGCCAAATATCCCACATTCCACACACAAGAGCAGTAGTCCAAGCTGGGCCTTATATGAGTTATAAACAAAGACACCATGAAAACAGATCTCCTATTGACTGTAGAACAGAGCAGACAGGTTGCCAGAGTGGAAGCCTTTCTAACAGCACTCTTCACATGGAAGTGAAATCGCATCCTTGAGTCAGCAAGCACTCCCAAGTCTGCAGGAATCAGCAAGCTCAAGTGCAACACCATTAAAATTATAAGCAATTTCATCATCAAGCTGCTCTGATTCAAGACAACCCCTGTAAAAGCGCATAGACACATTAGGCAATGTTCAGAGAGAGATTGCATGACAAGGAAATTGACTGCACCAAATTAAGATCTCTCTGCTAAAAAGTCTCCCAGGCAAACTGCTTGTATTTTGCGTAGGAAGCTCGCATGAAGCTTGGTGTCATTAGCAAAAGCCTTTCACTTACAAGCCACTCCCACTGCAACATGATCAACATACAGCAGAAACAAAAGTGGGCCCAACAGGAAAACCCTGGGCACTCCACTTGTCACCTCCCAAAAGTCACTGATAATTCCCCCACTGAAACACATATTTGCCTCCCAATCAGAAAACTACAAATCCAATCCAACGATCCACCATGAATACCCTCACACCTTAGTTGGGCTAACAAAACAGGATGATTGACGACATCAAATGTCTTGGAGAAATCCAGAAAGACCACATCCACCACCATTCCATCATCCACCAGATCAGCAACCTCACCATAAGTAAGCAACAGTTGATCCTCTGTGTTCCTTCCCACCCTGAATCCAAATAAACCACTTTACAAAATGCCAGAATCCTCCAGAAAAGACACCACCTGCAACGCAATAACCCGCTCCAGCACCTTACAATATACAGAAGTGAGACTCACAGGTCAGTAATTGAGAGGGTTGCTCTTTGCACCAGACTTGAATAAGGGAACAAAATGAGATTCCTTCAAGGCCCCTTGCATGAAATTTTGCTTCCACTAGCTCAACAGTCTCACAATTGTTACAGATTTATTATAGTATTTTTTTTTACCACTGCCCACTACTCTTTTTATCTCTCCAGAATAGTAATGCAGAGGCGAGTACAAAGTTTTACTCAAATATTTCACTTGTAAGGCTTTGATATATGCAGTGTTTGATGATAATAGGGTGGAAGGGTTCCACATTAATTATTGCTACAAGTATTTTTTCTTATCCTAATAGTATCTGAGTAAACAGTGTTAGGATTTTTAGACTTCAACCAACCCTGAAAATGCCACAGGGACCATTCTATTCGATCCTGCCGATCATATTATGACTATGAAAAAATATGGTTTGCTTGAGCTCAAAACATTCAGGTATAAAACATTGTTTCATATCAAAGTTATATGTCAAATGACCAACTACAAAAGCTTTGTTTTCTTTCAGGATGTCTAGTTGTTTTGGGATATGTGACAAAGCCAACTGATCATGGCTATGATGGATGGAGAAGAAGTAATATCTGAGAGTCCTGGATTGGAATTTACAATTGCCCCAGATGAACTTGCGCTCCTAGATGAAGAATTTACCAATGAAGAAGAGGGAGACAATTTTAAAATTGATGAAAACAGTCAAAGTGTCACCCAGCATGGTAAGGTCTTTGAATGTAAGACTCTTCCTAGCTCTGTTTATGTTCATGTATCTTCTTTTCTCTTGAAGCATGTTTCACTGTTCAAAAAATATATTTCCTGCATGTTTAATCTCTGAAATTCTTTATATTTAGCTTCTTTTTTGGTTTTCTTGTAGATTTCTTTTCAATCTAGCTTTGTATGCATGATGGATTTTCAGATAGTTTCCACATTGGTGTGACAAGGTTGCAGGTACATTTTTTGTAGCTAATATGCTACTGCTGACTTGTATGACAAGAAATTATATTTTCACATGTATATATATGTAGCTATGGGATGTACTTATGGTACCTATAATAATTGTGTTGTTTTCAGCAAAATATCTTTATTATATTAAGTGAGTAAATTGCTGTGTATCATGTATCTAAATAGTTATTGTACTTATTTAGAAAGAACATTGAATACCACCCCTTGTTTCTTTTCATCCCAAGTTTACTGGTAATTGTTGATGAGCTAGCTGTAACAATTTTTTTTACTTGTGTTAAATTATGCAGTTGCACCTTCCAGCCTTAGTAGACAGGCATTGGTTTTCACAGGGCTTTGCTTTCTTAGCTGAAAAAAGGTTTTTACTCTCCATTCCCCTCAAAAATTATCTTCATCCATTCTAGCTTGGGCAGAAGCCAGGACCCCCACAACATGTGAGAATTTCCATGCCTACTACAGTTGCAACGTTTCCATGATGTGCAATGCATTATTTTTTAAGCTCTTGCGGAGTGCAGCAATGTTATGTGATTTTTTTATTCTAAAATTTAAAGTACATTAAATTTGAATAATTTTCTGAAATTGAACATTTATTTTAATAAAATCTTGTATCACAGTCAGGTCATGCTCCCCACTTTTTACGAGCTGTATTTTATAATGTTGAAGCTTTGTCGATAGTGGATGGATTTAAAACTTGATGATCTTGATTAGCAAATAGAATAATTTAGTGCCCCTAACAAAATTTTTTGTCTAGTCCATTTTTGATACAGCTTTTTATGAAGGTTATTCTTGAAAGTGCTATTGGCTTTGGCATTAATGCTTGCATTTCAGTATTTTAGGGTTGCAAATAAATGAATCATATGTATAGTTGTGCATTTTTTTCCTCTAACAGTATTTGTTTATCCATATTTAACACAGTACTCCAGTTGTTGCTACACTTCTTATGGGAAAGTGATAATATTTGAAAATGCTACATAGTTTTCATTAATGAAAAGTATGGTTTGGTCCTATATAGGTATTCAAGTTGCGTAGGATAAATTTGAATAATTCTCAAGATTATCTTAGTCTCTCCTACAGTGTTGAAGTTATTAGCTATGCCATATGTTACATAATTCAATTGTCCATGTGAATTGCTTTATTGAAATAGAGAATTTGTACAAAGATTACAAATCTAAAACCCTTTTGAAGCAATAAAAAAAAATCAATTGCATTTCCCAAAGTTGTATGGGAATCATGGTACATCATTGAAAAGGTTGCTCCTGAAAGTTTTTTGGTAAATCACTCTGTAATGGGAATAGTCTTGATCTTGCCCACACCAGCTGCAATATCTATGTTAGTGCTACACAACCTGCTAATGCATGCTTTCACAGCTCAAACACCAAGTCATGTTTATTTTTAACTAGTAATATTTGCGTTTGTTCACATACGGCTTATTAACTATTAGCTTAATTTTCTTTCTCACATATGTGGTCATGATAAGGGGATTCTATTTGAGATCTCACAACATACTGATTATTAACCAAGCATCCCTGAAAAGTCAAGAGAAGGAGACTGTGTGCATTGTCTACAAGCCAAAGATACAGGCATTTTAATGGACCTTCCTGCTGGTCTAGCAATGGTGGTGGAAAATTGCATTGTTCAATTGAGCTTAGCAATTCTCTCATCTTGATGAGAGCAAAAGTGATAAAATTGCTTCCACCCGGGCATTCTGTTCGATAGAAGAGCATTTGTGGAGGTGCTGGATGAAAAGGATACATTTTTCAAATCTTGTATTGGAGTGAGTTGGAGTTGACAGCTCACTTAGTGGGCCTTCAACGAGGAACTTCCTATGAACTCCAAACAAATCCGTCCTTGGCCTTACAATCCTACGGAGCCAGCGAGCAGCCCTGAACCAGGTATTCCAGAAGCATCCTCACCTAAGGCCAAGGCTGACCAAGCTGACTGCAACTTGTTGGAGGAGGGATCTCCTGTCAGGAAAACATGTGGAACTAAGGAGATGCATGGTGGGAGTTCTGCTGTGACTGTTGCGGGTGCAGTTGCTGGGCGGGCGAGCAAGCAGGGTGAAGGTGGTACTGCTGGGGTGTGCTTCTTTTGACGGGGGCAGACCCTTGATCTTGTTGTTGTGTGCATTTCCTTGTTGTTGTTGTGTGCACCCAATTCCGGCTTGTGTTGGTATATCAAAGTCAGCCATTAGGTGCCTACTTGATGAAGATAATGGCACCTTGCAGTTTCGTTGCTGCGGTTGTTGTGTGAAGGGAAATTTGAATAGACAGTCTGCTAATATGTGTGATAGCCAGGTGCAGTTATACTCTCACTTGAACTTGTTGATCAGTGAGCTTGCTTCTCAAGCTTGCAAGATTGAAGTTGGCAGCTGCTGGCTTAGTGATTGGCAGTTTGGTATAAAAGTTTGGTATAAAACCGTTGCTATGTTGTTAGAATCGTAGAGGATTGGCTGCAAGCAGGAATCTCCAGGCCTGTTGACTCTGTAGAAGTAAGAATGGAAATCCGTGAATTTCAAGAATGGGCTAAGCAAAAATAGTCCATTATTATTAGAGAACTGAGAGGAAGTAGCCTGGCACAGGTGACAAAGTTGTTCTCTGATGTATGTGGTTTTCTGAATTTGCACAGCATTGTATTGGGAAGTCTGAATCAGATTGGAGACATTGGCTTGTATAGTGTTAGGATTACTGATTCAGATCAGAGAGTTGCCCTGTTCTCATCAGTCAGCAAGTTGAGGGAGTCTCACAAGCTGAAACACTTGTTCATCCATAGGGGTCTCACTTTTAACCAGAGGCCGGAGCTGAAATCTTGTAGGGCAGCTAGGTGAGGCGGTGCGGCTGGCGGCGGGCTTGGTGTCCCTAGTCGAAATGGCCATTCTGGCTTGGGGGCCATTCAGACCACCTTGGGAGATGGAGGCTATTCTGCAAATCACAGTTCAAGTTGGACTGTGGGGCGCTCTGGGATTGGCCTTTATGCTTTTCCTCCTCTGAGTGGTTCTGTGATTGGAGCCAGTGTGTCTTCCCAGGGTCCAAGCTTGCCTGGAGGCAGACCGGGATGAACTTTCTCCTGGCTCACCTGGTGCTGCGTGTGGCCGCGGTGGTGACTCCGAGGCGGGTGGTGGGGCGGTGTTGCCGGTGTCTTCCCTCATCGCGTCGCTGGATGCTGCGGAGGATGACGAGGATCTGCATTGCTTGCCTTTGCAGCCGTCCGGTAGTGTCTGCGGTGCTGGTGTGGGATGCGCAGATGCTGGGGGGCCTGGTGCATCTAGGCGTGTCAGTGTTGGGGGCGCCTCTGTTCACTCCGGTGGTTCTGGTGTTGGTGCGCGCTGTTC
>SDVV010023360.1:0-12772 GCA_016164225.1 Gammarus roeselii | reverse complement strand
TAGACAGTCATTTGATGATCGAAATAAAGCACGATATTCACATTTAAGTGATCTTCAAGGCTCACTACACTGCAAATATTTGAATATCTATAAATACAAACGCAAGGCCGAATCCCCAGACAGAGTGTGACAGACGGCAAGGCGCACCTCGCCCTCCTCTCATACATTCCCACAACAAAATTTGTCCCTAAACTCAATGAAAGAAAATAATGTGTGTAAAGCCTAAATATTTTTCAGATGTAAACATTCCGAAAAAAATTATGATAGGGGATCAGGGTTCAATTTTAATTTTGGCTCAGGCTATAAAAAAAAAAGTTTACCAAGATTATCTAGGCCCGTTTCACGGTGTTCAGGCTCACATTGAACAACGATAAACGCGCGCTACTGCCCTTGACGAGAAAACCCTTGACAAGCATGTACTCGATTCTAAAACGTATGTAGCTAATGAGAAGACTTTTGGTTGCTATGAGTTAGACTGGTTTACGATTAAGTAAGCTTAATGGCCTAAAGCCGTAATTGATTACCATAGCTAGCATTTGTATATTTATAAACACACACACATACACACACATATACACACATACACACACATACACACACATATACACACATACACACACGTATACACACATACACACATACACACACATGCACACACATACATGCATACACACATACATACACATACATACATATATACATACACACACATACACATACACATACGAACACATATACACACACATATACACACACATATACACACATACATACGCACACATACATACGCATACGTACACATACACACACATATACATACACATACAGTATACATACCCAGACACACATGTACATACACATACACACACATATACATGCACATATACATATACACATACATACACACATACACACACCGTAATATTTTAATATCAAATCAATTCAGTATGAATATCATCCATATGTGATATTTCATGAGTTATCGAACCTTATTTCCGTTGACATACTTTTTCCTGAGTAAATTATGCATTTAACCGCCAACGACACCAACGACAGCCATCATATTATAAAAAATCGTGAGGTACATGAACCTATTAAACTGCCAATTACTACTGTAAGGATAAATGGCCTATACACAGCAAATTATAGGCAAACTTCTGGCTATGGTAAACTAGGAGCTGACGTTGAAGAAAAATATGTAATGCATGGAGATAGTTTAGGAGAGATGGACTGGTGGCAGGCCGCTGTTAGATGTAAGGCAACAAAGTGGAGACAGATGATGGCAGGTCCCTGTTAGATGTAAGGCAACAATGGAGAGACGGACTGGTGGCAGGTCCCTGACAGATGTAGGTCAGCAATGGAGAGACGAACTGCATGGTGGCAGGTCCCTTTTAGATATAAGGCAACTATGAAAGACTGACTTATGGCAGGTCCCTGTAGATGAAAGTCAAAAAAACATTATCTCCTGAGGAAGGATGAAGGAGACATCGGTCTGAGTAGTGATGCTTGTTAGTTTATTCAGTCAATACTTCGTTTGAAAAACTCCGTAATGTTTTCAAAAGAACACAGGAGAGAACGAAGCACAATTTCCCAACAATTACATTGTACTGTACATATATTTTTTTGCATTACATTTAATATCCAAGCAATGATCAATTTACACAAACGTTCAGTAGATACGTGGACATTTAAATACAGTTATAAAACATCAGATACAATCTATTAATTTGGTGAAAGGATACAGCTCGTTACTACGATTATTTCTCGACTTTAATTGGCGTCCGCTACAGTAACATAACAACATTCGTTGTATAGGTTTGATCCGTGTCCATATTTTCATTTTCAAGCTTACTGCTGATAGCTCAAACGCTCGTTTGAGCTATAAGCGACTACGCATTCGAAGTGTTAAAATTCAAGTAGAGATCTAATCTAGTCCAACCCGAGTATCAATTTAATCTTTTCCGATGAGGTGACGCTGGTCACAATATTTTCAGGCACGCAAGCACAGGACATTCAGCTTTGCTTGTCCCGAGATTATGGGACAGAATATCATTCAAGCGCTTGTATTTCAGGGATGTCCTATTTTAAATAGAGTGCAATAGATGTCTCGGTGTTCAGCAGAGGAAATCGCGGCATTTATTGAATTGTATGTCTTTCAAACAGTCACTAATGTACTTCGGCCACCTAAATAAAGCTCAAAGTAATATGACAAGCAAACACAGGCAGCAACTAAATCAAGTTTAGTCATTCACATACAACAAGTATAAGTAATAGTAGTTGCTTCAGTTTTCGACCGGAGTCCCAATTCGAAGTTAATGTAGACTCTCCCGTAGGGCAATTGAAGAGTGGCAAAGTAGGTGCAGCGTAGATTACGAGAAGGTTCAACGCAGATTACGAGAAGGTTCAACGCAGATTCAGAGTAGTTCCAACGCAGGCTCCGAGTAGGTTCATCATAGATGCAGAGTAGATTTAACATAGATGCAAAGTAGGTTCAACATAGATACAGAATTGGTTCAACAATGATGCTGAGTAGGTTTACCGCAGAAACCGAGTAGGATCAACGCGTTGTTACAGAGTAGGTTTAACATAGATGCCATGTAGGTCTGACATAGATACAGAGTAGGTCTAATGTAGATTTTGGGGGGAGCAGAGGTTCCAGGATTCAGAGGGGCCTCAAGAGGGTCCCACAATTTCTCAAGAGGGTCCCAAACTGACCCAGAGGGGTCCATGTGGGCCCCCCCAAATCTTCCTGGTCTTCACAGACCCCCGGGATCCCGAAACCCGGGTCCCCTGAGTCCTGCGAGTCCCACGAGTACCTCCCTTCCCTGGGTTACCTTGTCTCAACCAACCTCGATATATATAATGAACCAAAGTGCTAATGATCTATAAAATGAATAATCATCCATCCTCTCACTACAACATAACTTATACTTTTCATTGAAACCTATCGTCATACATTTTAAACAATTTAAATATGGGCGTTCGAGAAGGCAAATGAAACGGTCTCATGCTCAACGTTGTATACAAACGCGTGTGGGTGTACAGAAAGAAGAGAATAGATAAAATCTTTGCGATTTTTCCTCTGCGATGCAACTTAACTCATTTTTTTAGTTATATATGAATTTCGAACTCAAAAGGATAAGTAACTACTCGTGAATGTGATGGCAAACGAATCAAAAATAGTTGACAAACTTTGTCACATTGCCTAAAAATGTACTCTCTCTCACGCTATATTCTGTAAGTGAATACTTCTAAAGTGGCGGCCCCGGCAGAGGATGCTTAACCGGATGAGTTAGCATTAGAAGTCATCGTGAACCCATTATTTCCTAAGCATTGGCAGTTTCAATTTTTTTTTGCAATAGATTTTAGAAGTCACACTTTCCCTCAGAGTCGGGAGTTAGTTTAGAGACCAGTATCAGCAACAAGGTAAGACAGCTACATATAACCGGCTTACCCTCGATGCATCATTGGCGTTGGCCATCCTGTCTCACAAACGAGTCAGTTGAAGATAAAATCAATTCTTTGATTGGACTTGATTTAGGCCTCATATCCATTGGATTAAAATAAAGAGGTCCAGGACACCACAACTTCCGACGTGAGTCTCTGCCTGTTCCCCGGTAGTGCGTGAAGTTCATCAATTCTGTTAGTTTCACTCTTGATTTCCAGTTTTCTTGTGTAGCGTAGTTCTCGGAGAAGATCTTCAATTCGATACTTCTTGAGACGCAGAGGCAGTCAGTTTTCGGGTTTAGTTATAGACTAGAATAGGGGGACCTTCCTCTTCAGCGCTCCGGCTAGAGTCCCTACGGGCTCCTTCGCAGGGAGCGAAGATCACCAACGAAAAGTATTTTGAACGTTCAATTGTGGCGCACGATCGTTAACGCATCTTTAAACCCCAAAGATTCGTTAGCGAAAATAAAGTGTTCAGAAGTCTATCTGAATAGATCCTTGTTTATGTGCTTCCTCATTAAAACGCAAGTACATTGCAAGGTGGGCGGATAACTTCATTTTAAATGCTTTTCGATTTCCCAATTGCGTCTTATAGGGCGGCACTTTTAACGGAAGTGATTCGCTTTTCCCAGTAGGCGAGGTCACCGAGCAGGTTATGTAGGTTGCAAGGAGGATGTGTGAAAATTTGTAGTGCTGCTGGGAATGAGTTGCACTCCAGATATAATTGTTTTACTCTGAATTACGCGTGATGGCAGAAAGGACATGGTGGCGCGGCCTGTTCCATGTCTACATTCATTATATTGTTGTGAGTTATCCATATGTGTCTAGCACAAGCGGTTGATGAATACTAGGTCCTTCTTGCTGAAAAACTTGGTTTCCAATTCTCCGACCGTGAGGTTCACTGAGAGCATTTTCTGTCTGCTATGTTACCACATTTTGTTTTATCAGTATGCTATATGAGAGTTGATTATAGGGAACCAATCTCGATAGTGATTCCCGATAAATTGTTCTTGATATGTGGAGTGCAGTTTGGCACGGAGATCTGCGAGCTCATTTCATTCATTCCCACGTGACCGGAGGATCCAGCAGAATTCGACTGCTTGGACCTTAGACTGTCTGGAAAATGACTGACTTGGAGAGGCGATTTGTTTAAATGATCAAGATAGCCAGTTCGGCGTGTACAGCTACAAAAAACAAACGAGGCTTCAGTGGTAGGATAGCCGAACGTGAGATTGCCTCGACACAGGGGCTGTCAGTGTATATGTGACAGAAATCTGGTTATTATTTTTCGAGCAGCCTGAAATATCCCCATCCGTTTATTGAGTGGAGTCGTTGCTTAGGGTATATTTGTAAATCACTGTTGACTGGCTGTGGTCGGGATTCACTTTGCATTTTATTTTTACCCGACTGTTTTAAAGTAACTTAATTATATTTATTTTAAATCTTGAACTTTACCATCTTCTTAGACTGTATTATAATAGGAACAACAGAATCCACACTGAACCTATTAATCGTTTAATTGCTTTATTCAAATACATTTGCCTTATTTTATATTTAAGCGAGCGCGGCAATCTTGGAGTGGAAAACATTCCTTGTCAGTTGCTAAGTCATCACAGTTTCTATGTTTCTATAACAAACTACCTCAATTTCCTATCCTCAGTAGGTTAGTCTACAACTATCTCTACGTCTCCCTAATTAGGTACTAGTCACTTATTGTCTCAAAGATATGGACTTATCCTTTATTTGAGAAACATTATCCATTGGACGGAGCGAGAGGAAAAACGTCCTCTCGAAGCACAAGTCAAATTCACAAGAGGCTCCCTCAGATCCGGGAAGCCCATTTGACGTCAACACCCCATCTAGCGGCCGCTGGGTGCAGGCCAACTCGCTTACATTGCTCCGATCAAGGTTTACAACTTCCACTCTAAAGATTATATTTAGCTACTGTACTATAATAATCTTTATTATCTTATACGTAAAGGTTTACCTTCAACGTTATTTATTTGCATTACTTCATTCTAATTGACATGTATTACTTCAATCTTATTTATTTACACGTCTAGTATGATTCGAGAGAAAGGAATCGGATACAGTGACTGAAACAGACCGGTGATGGAGGGAATGGTGGTTTCTACCCTCCCCATCCCAAGACTGCCAAGCCGATGACAACCAGACCTCCAATACGAATCTGGTACACACATAGGTTTGCCATAAAATATCTTCCCGGCAAGTAGAGCAGGCAGTATGTTTTCCACACTTACAGAAGGTTAACCACCCAAGTAGGAGAGCTGATTCGAAGAATTCGCCAGAAGGATGAAGGCAATAACCTTACAAGTTGTCCACGCGCGGAGAAAATGGCAGGCAGATATTTATTTTAGTTGCAACGAGGCGTTTATCAGAAATTTTGGCGATGTGATGTAGTTGAGTGCTGGTTTGTTGAGTAGACTCCTCATCTAGGAATAGTATTGTAGCGAGAGTGTCTCGCTGAAGAGGATGCGAAAGTCTATTGTCTAGCACTTTCATGAATTCGATTGACCGGTTGAATGTGGTAGAGCGCGTCAGGCCGCGTCATACCAATCCATTCGCCATCATTCTCCTCTCACCACTATCCTTTACATGCTGTTTTGCTGCCTGCACACAGATACCTCTGTTAGTAAATACCCTTTTCACTCTATTCATTGATCAATCTCTTCTGTCTACCCGAAAGTCTCTGTCTACACACTTCTGCATTAACCACCTTTTTACCAAGCTAGCAGTGGCCCCACTTCAACTGTTTCAACTGATCGTCACCAAGTAACACATGAATACCTCGCAAAAAGAGTTAATACATTCTCTCTAGTATCCACTTGAACGTGACTGAATCCTGACCAGCCGTGTACAGTTCCCTACTGTTTCCCTCAGCTGACTCTCTACCCTCTACCCCCAGGCATTCCACGCCACGCTCAAGACCTTCAAACTCCAGTGCAAGACTAACGCGCATACATTAGGACCTCTATGCTTCAAAAATTGAATAAACGGCACGGGGGGCGTCTGATACGGATATATATCATGTAGTGTTTTTCATTGGTAAATAATAAGTTGAACTAATTAGCTTGAAAGACACTTAATCTCATTTTATTCAGTTCTGTGCAATTTCTAGTTTCAAATTAGAACATACAGTGCAATCTCGGACAGATTCAACATTTTGTTTACAACCTAGAACATGCGATGCAAAGTCGGATTGACCTGATCAGAGCGTGCTATAACTGAACAACATATATTTTAGTTATATAACTGAAACTGAGGAGCATTTGAAGAAAAATGATGGGGCATGAATATTTATCCCACCTAAACGCAATCTATCAACAATATGGGTATTATCAAGTTAGCTGAAATGAAACATGAATCATACTATATCGTGAACTGTGTGAACATCGTCAGTCGGGATCATCTGAATGTCTCCTCGCCGCCTTTTTGTGTTTTGATTTGTTCCTCAATTCCACCAAATCCTCAACGCGAGTCATAATAGAAGGGCTCGATGATGATGGATTCTAGTAGGCTCGCACGCCTCAGTGTACGCTAAAAAAAACGCTTCTGCTAGAGTTAGAAAAAGTTGAAAATTTTATCGATGTCAGACGCACGCTGGTGCGCATAAGAAAAACGCTTAGACGATCCGGACTTCCGCTTCCAATCATTATTTAGAACTTCAAGAGTAATATGGACGCACGCTAGTGCGCACAGGTAACATCGTCGAGACCAGTACGAGGTTTACGGCTACACGGACAGAGAGTGCTCCGACAGCAACGCATCACAGTACATTTTATTTATTTCAGCAAGATGGACGAAATGAAACCCCCCCACCTCCAATCATTTAGAACTTCAGGAGTGATATGTACGCACGCTAGTGCGTACAGGCAGCATCGTCGAGTCTGGTACAAGGTTTACGGCTACACGGACAAAGTCAGCTTCGACAGCAGCTCAGCGCAATGCAATGTTCACAACTACACCACCTAGTTCAGTTACATAACATTTTATTCAAGACTCAGACGAAACGAAAACCCACCTCCACCCCCTCAGAACATCTCAAAGAGTAATATGTGCGCACGTCAGTGCGCACACGTAGTATCGTCGAAATTGGTACAAGGTCCATGGCCTCACGAATCCGATCAACTCCAACCGCAACGCATCACAAGGTTTATAGTTACACGGCAAAGGTCAACCACAGAAATTACATATGGTCCGCACACACACATGGGCTGAAAACTGCTCAGATTATTGTCATCGCACTTATTCTTTAAGGGGATAGGGGGGGGGGGGCAGAGGTCCCTTGGGTCCCAAAAGTACCCGACGGCACCCGAAGGAAAACCCAAGTCCCTCGGGTCCCTCGGGTCCCCCGAGTCCCCTCGTCTCAGCTCATCTCGGCTTGTCTCATATCTTTTCGGCCAGTTTCGACTCGTCGCGACCAACTCTACTCGTCTCAACATGTTTCGACTGATTTCGACGTACCTCGACCAGCTGCGGCGTGCTCCACCCCTTTGCGTCAGCAATGCATATGGACTGTAATAACTCCTTTCTCTACTCTAGCACTACACATATATACATTCCTCTGTGTATGGGTTTTACAGCGTAGGGAGAGGGGAGCAGATGTTCCAGGTTTTAGAGGGGCCTCAAGAATGTCCCACAATTTCTCAAGAGGGTCCCACAGGGTCTAAAGGGTGTCCCAAAGGCCCCTAGAAGAGTCCAAGTGGATCCCCTAAGTCCTCCTGGTCTTCCAAGTCCTCCGGGTTCTCGAAACCCCGGACCAAGTCCCGCGGATCCCTATTCTCAACCAGCCTCGATAAATTATAAACAATGTAAAATTCATCATCAGGAAAAAAGGGCAGAAATAAATAATAAAGCCCACAAAAAAATATAGAATAAAATACTAAATACAGTGGTAATGATCTATAAAATGAGTAATCATCCATCCACCTCAAGCCAGTTTGTATTTAATTTGATTTGAGCCTCATTTCCACCGGAGCCTCAACGTGAGTTATAATAGGCTCCCCCGTATGACGCGACCGTCGTTGATTCAGGCAAGTTCGCACGGCCTCGCGCGCGAAAATATTAGTCATGTCAAGATGAAGTCAAAAACATATTTCAATTGTGGCATATAAGCGTACTAGCGCGTACGAGAGAGTAAAGAGTTAACGCGTATCTTCGTAAAATGTGTAGTTAATTTTGTGCGTAGTAGGGTGGAGAGACCATCTCACTTGCACAGGTGTTTGGGACTTAGATAGATTCGTATAGTCCGGTGTGGTTTCCGAAAGCGGTAAGCGTTTAACATTAGGTTGGGTCCGTGAGTAGGCTTTAAAGGTTGCACGGGGGATTTAGGAACGCTCGTCGGGCTGCCGCGAGTGCGTTGCAATCCAACAGTAAGTGTTTCACGCTGATAGCCACTTGGTGGCAACAGGGGCAAGGTAACGCGTTAGGTCCTGTGTTGACATCCATCGGGTGGTTGTGAGTTATCCACGTGTGTCCCGTGCACAAGCGGTTGATAAACACTTGGTCTCTATGTTGGTGAACTTTGTTACCCATTCTCCGACTGAGGGTTTGACTGTATGCTCGGTTGCCACATTTCATCTCATCGGGATGTCCTGTTTGTGTTGTTCGTATGTACGTGCTCTCCGGGAACGTCTCCCTCAACGAAGTCCCAGCCCGCGTTCACCTCGGCTTTATTTTCTGCTATCATTATGTGTGGAATAGATTCTACATTCCCCGACGTCAATCTATCTGAACTCTAATGAAATACGAGCGCCTGCTGAAAAATCATAATTGCAGCTGAACAACAACATAAGAAAAAACATAATTAATTATATGTAAAAAGCCTCAACTCACGCTCAAAAACTCGACGCAAGAACGCCAGAACGGAATGACACACCCTCGACCCCATCTGAGTTACCCTAAGTGAAGACAAGATATCCTGAATCGCTGCCCTCTCTCACCGCATGGTCCTTTGAAACAGACAAAGGATTTAAACAGCTGAGGCAAAAGATTGCTTCAAGATACTGTTAGCGACAGGATGTGAAAGTTAACTCATATGATATATTATCGTCGTTTTGACATTTTAATGGAAGCTGTTCAGCAACCTGCAACACAATTCTCCCATGAAGCGCTGTTTTTCTACATGGAATAAATAAATAGACTCACATTCACCACTAAACAGAAATAATAGAACTTACGTGCTAAAATAAAACCTAAGTCAGTGAACGTGAGCAATACTGTCAAGGTTAGAACAACCAGAATCTATACAATTTTCGTGTATGTTATTACTTCAATTCCACCGAAATAAGAATGCAACAATACGTTACCTACAGTTAATGTTTTTCGGTGACTTCTGCGGCACTCATATAAAAGGGAAGCTTTCGTGACTTGAATACTAGGAGCAACTGTTCAAGGCAGCTAAGATTGGTATGTCATGGTCACAACGATAACATACACTCACACGAAACTCCAACACGGCTCTGCTGGTCCGGCCATCTGAGTCTCATTCCTCTCCTCAATCACACAGAAGTGTGCCTATAGAATTGTGCGTACACATTTCACACATATCCAGGTCCCATCAAGCCTCATCACATCACAACGCCTCAAGCAGTGTCACGGGAGCGCTTCAAACTGCGTCAGCGGAGCGTTCCAACCAGTGACAGCGGAGCGTTTCCTACCTGTGTCACCAGAACGCTAGAACGCTCCAAACAGCGTCACCAGGGAGCATCAAGCAGCGTCACCAGGGAGCACCAAGCAGCATCACCTCACCTGATCGCTCCAAGAAGTGCGACCAGAGCGCTTCGAGCAACGACACCAGAGCACTCCTAGCAGGGTCACCCTAGCGCTTTAAGCATTCCCGTGCGCCCATGATGGAACCATGCTCAAGCCCTGCTGTGACAAGCAGTGGGGTGGCGCAGCGCCTCCATTTCAAGTTTACGCTACGACAATTTTTTTCCTTTTTTTCTCTGTATTCTAGCATGCGACTCAATTTATGAATTGCAGGTGTTTGCTCCCAGAATAATGACATAAAATAATCTTCACAATCATGTGACTCAAAAATCTTATTTTAACAAGGGTGACACATGTAATATTTCCTATTTGAGTGTAGCAGAAAGCCAACATCACATTAGTTTAACTATATATTATTATTATTTTCGAAGATATCTCTGAGGATTGGATTGTGTGAATCTATGTAATACACGTCTGAATAGATTACTTTTTGAGCTTTTAAGCCTTCATTCGTATTCCACTGAAGGATATTTACTGTTAAATTTTCATATGTATAATTCTTTTTTTTTTCCCATTATTTCCCGACAACCGTCAAAACATAGGTAGCCCATCTCTTTTCCTGTTACTTCAGGATTATTTGGGAAAATTATCTACATTTCAGCTGCCGTTTTGGGCTATACTTTATTTGAAACATTGGAGTTGTGTGCGGCTCCGACTAATGTGTACACATGTATCAGCTACTCATGACCATCCCACGGTCATGAGTAGCTGATACTGCACTCTACCCCCTCCCTTTTTGCCACTGACTCTCCTCCTGTGTTAAGTTAAGGACTCATTCCGGTTCCTCGAGTAAATTGCACCGCAGTATAAGCCTGCCGACCTTATGGACTACAAATTCACCATCAGGTACTTCCTTCACTAAAATATATTATTATATCTTTTCTGCCTTTGTCTCATCTACCTGCGTAAATGGGAGGCTCTGAGGAACATATGGTAAAGTGAACGACAACTAAAAAATTTCCATGCAAAATAAATAATTATGACAGCAATTCTTTCCGTATTTTGAAGTTCACGCCATGACAAAATATTAGTCACTCTTGTCTGAACTATTTCTCAATGTTAACAAAGTTTTGGATTATTTATACAATTGTTATAATCTAAAACATAATTCCTTGGTGCGATTTCCCTCTACCTATAGAATAATATATTGTACTTGAATCTTCCGATCAAGTTTATATCAAACAGTTCTGCATAGGCTTACTCAGCATTTTTATTTAATCACTAGCTAATTATTTGTCTCTGCCTCTTTCTGAATTTGTTTTTTTATTATAAAAAATTTCTAATGTTTCAGTTAAAAGCAATTAGGCGGTAGAAAAGATTGGACAAAGATTGAAATGTTTTTGAGTGATTGAACAGAGATTTGAATACGTGTTTGAACGATACGCAATACCCACACACGATCCTGCACAATATAAGGTCGCGGGTCCTCCTTTTAACGCAGAGCCTTAAAATAATAAGCTAATATGACGCTCTCTGAGCCCCTCCAATAACAAACCATTTAAGTAGTCCACTTCACTGGTAGGTGACCTTGAATTAAAGACACGTCCCCCCACAGTCACACTGCCAAAAGAAGCAAATCCTGCTGCATGTGTTGAAGTGAAACATGCGAGAAATTCGCATGTGCCAAGAATAACAGAAGCTGCATATCATGCAAAAGCCAAAAATGCCCCAGAACCAGCAAGCCAATAAACATATAGCTGCTGCATTGCCCACACTCCGGTGGCCAGCGCATGTGCCCCAAAACGCGACAAGGAGAAGCTTAAACTCTCCCACAGGATAGCTCATTCGGTGACGGATACTCACCCAACACTGCCGAGCTCTCCATCTCCCACCCCTGGTACCTCTGAAACTGAGTCCAAAACTCTCATTTATTCCTCCGATACAGAGCCTTTAGTCGGCACCTCAACAGAAAAATCCGCAACAGCAAAGCCGGCTCACTGTGAAGCATCAGGCACCAGCACCGGGTTAACAGAAAATACCAAGACCCCTAAGACAATACTCATTGGTGATTTCCTCATGAAAAATGTGCTCACGTTTGACCTTTCAGACAGATGCACTTTTGAAAAGATAAATATTAACGTTTACGGTGCTCTGCCTAAAATCATTGGGAGCGCAAATCTATTTAAATTACATTATTTTGCTCACGAACTAAGTCTAAAATGAAGTAGTAGTCAAAATAACCACCGCAATTTTAACGAAAAACCAAAATGTCAAGATGTACGTGGCAGAACCCCTCAATCTGAAAAGAAAACAATGGAATATAGTCGCCGTTTCATGAGTCTATGCCACTCCTTGAGGCTCAAAGTTATCCCAACAGGCAAACTAAGAGACGAATTCACTGATGTCCCCGATGAACGATTATTTAATTCGGAGAATGCTAGTTTAAACAATAGTGGTATTATAAAATTCTTCAACACGGTGTCACGTTACGATCTTCAGAGGGCTTAGGTATTGTCATCCCTTTACGATAACAATGGCAGACGCGAATAATCATTACCATTGTTTGTCTCTTCCCTTCCTCTACTTCCCTCTA
>SDVV010023359.1:0-12772 GCA_016164225.1 Gammarus roeselii | reverse complement strand
CATATTCGCGTATTAGCGTGAACGAGAGAGTATAGAGTTAATGCATATAATCGTAAAATGTATTGTTATTTCTGTGCAAAATGGGGTGGAGAGACCACCTCACTTGCACAGGTGTTTAGGGTTTAGACAGCTTCGTATAGTCCGTTATGTTTTTCGAAGGCGATAAGTATTTTACGGTAGGTTGGGTCCGTGAGTAGGCTTTGAAGGTTGCACGGGGGATCTAGGAACGCTCGTCGGGCTGCCGCGAGTGCGTTGCAATCCATCAGTAAGTGTTTCACGCTGATAACCACTTGGTGGCAACAGGGGCAAGGTGGTGCACAAGCGGTTGATGAACATTTGGTCTTTCTGTTGGTGAACTTTGTTTCCCATTCTCCGACTGAGGTTTTGACTGTAAGCATTTTTTGTCAACTCTGTTGCCACATTTCATCCCATTGGGATGTTATATGGGAGTTGATGATAGGGAACAAGTCTCGGAAATGTAATGCAAAAAAATGTTCTTGGTGAGTAGATGCCAGTTTAGCAAGCGAGTCCGCAAGTTCGTTTCCTCTTATTCCCGCGTGCCCGGGGATCCAGCAGAATTCCACTGCCTGACCCGTCTCGGTCATCACAAAGAGATCGTGCTGCATCTTACGTAGAACTGGATGTTCGTAGTGCAGTGTTTTAAGCTGGGTGAGGACACTCAGGCTGTCTCAGAATACGACGTATTTGGGGAAGCGATGTGTTATTGCGATAGAAACGGCTACTTCAAGTGCGCGAAGCTCCGCAGAGGACACGGAGGCCTCTTGTGGGAGGGTGGCCGAGAGTGGGGTGTCCCCGCACACAGCGGCAGCCCCCACTCCGTCTGCGGTTTTGGAGCCGTCAGTGTACATGTGGTGGTGCTCTAATTATTCTTCCCCGAGTAGTCTTAGGAATTCCTGCCGGTACGCGTTGGTTGGAGTAGTTGCTTTAGGGTACATTTGCAGGTCTAGGTTGACCGGTGGTGAGTTGATCATCCACATTGGTGTGTTAATTTGAAGGATTCGGTAGGAAAATTATGGCTTAGTAGCTTTACCCTTGATGTTGAGCGAGGTCAGCAGGTTATCCACACGTAGAGAAAACGGTGGGCATAATTTTTTTTAATCGCAAAAAGGCGCTGATTGGATATGTTGGTGATGTGGCTGATTGCTGGGTTGTTGGTTAGACTTCTAGTCTTAAAGTAGTATTGTAGTAAAAGTTTGTCTCGCCGGAGCGTAAGTGGAAGTTCGTTAACGAGCACGTTAAGGGATTCGATTGGGGTGGATCGTTTCCGGTGGAGCGTCATTCCGGTGTTCATGTCGGCATGTGCTAGTGTTCAAGTCCCCCACCCTTATAATTGTGTTAGTGTTTAAGTCCCCCACCCTTATAATTGTGTTAGTGTTCAAGTCCTTCACCCTTATAATTGTGTTAGTGTTTAAGTTCCCCACCCTTATAATTGTGGTAGTGTTTAAGTCCCCCACCCTTATAATTGTGTCAGTGTTTAAGTCCCCCACCCTTCTAATTGTGTTGGTGTTTAAGTCCCCCACCCTTCTAATTGTGTTAGTGTTCAAGTCCCCCACCCTTCTAATTGTGTTAGTGTTCAAGTCCCCCTCCCTTATAATTGTGATAGTGTTCAAGTCCCCCCCCCCTTATAATTGTGATAGTGTTTAAGTCCCTCCCCCCCTTATAATTGTGATAGTGTTTAAGTCCCCCTCCCCACGCTTATTCCAATGCAAACAGTTTCGCAAAGAAGTCTGGAAACGCTCCTTATGTTCAGCATCAGAACGCATGAGCAAGTTTATTGCATTATTGCAATATTCATAACGTAGTTCATGTGGTGTTGTTAGATTTACTATGGTAACACATCACACAGATGTCGTTCAGGTAGGACTCCGTGTGCATTGTACGTAATTACGTTTCTCAGAGGGTTATTGCGTTCAAACTTCACTGGTTCTAGCGAAACAGATCCCGCTGTCTATTCAAGATCCCCTTCACTGGTTCTAGCGAAACAGATCCCGCTGTCTATTCAAGATCCCCTTCACTGGTTCTAGCGAAACAGATCCCGCTGTCTATTCAAGATCCCCTTCACTGGTTCTAGCGAAACAGATCCCGCTGTCTATTCAAGATCCCCTTCACTGGTTCTAGCGAAACAGATCCCGCTGTCTATTCAAGATCCCCTCCACTGGTTCTAGCGAAACAGATCCCGCTGTCTATTCAAGATCCCCGAAATTTGTACAAGTTAATTTTTCATTATTTGTGAAGAAAAATTAGTGAAAAATCGGTGTGGATCCTTCATTTAGAAGTTTTTCTGTCATCGTAAGAAACAATCATGTGGAGTTGAGTTATTCCTTATGAATGTTTGGCGTGTTTCTTCGTTAAATTTCAACTGCCGTCCTGTTATATTCCTTAACGTTACGTTATAAATAAACTGTTGTCATTTTTTAAATGCATCTCTCGCTTCTTCCATTTACTTATAGGCACTCGACGTGATTCTCAACCCTGGGCTGCTAACGTAAATGTAGATAACATTTTACCAAAATATAGCAATAGCCCCACCTTGCCTGCCTTGGTCTCAAACCCTATATGTACAGCTCCAGCGCCATTTTTTTAATTATCTTTCCCATTCAATCATTTCTTTCACGCATCCCGCAATGGGCTAACAACCCCTAAATCCAACACGTGAACTTGTTATCAAAAGGCTTTCTCTGGATCAGTGAAACGAAGTTCAACTGAATTCGTCTCAGCTGATATGTTGTGAGCTGCCGACCCGTCCATCAAGAATCAACGTCTAATTCACATTACAGGGTAGAGATTCTCGTATGAACCAGAACTATTTCAATATAAGAAACACAAAGGCACGTGGTTGTACAATAATAATAATAATACACTAACATATTGTAACAGTATGTTTTTGACATAAGCTAAACTTGCATACGTAAATTAGAATATAAACATGATATTGAAAAAAGAATTACTCATCAATTAATCATTTCGAATGCACACGTCATGAAGAGATTGTCATGGTCGCTGTCATGATACATTCCAAAGAGGTACGAAGATATGCATGTAACGGTTAAAGGAATGGTTGACATCCTGACGTAAGTACAGTCTGTCGGTTAAAGGAATGGTTGCCATCCTGACGTAGGTACAGTCTGTCGGTTAAACTAATGGTTGACATCCTGACGTAGGTACAGTCTGTCGGTTAAACTAATGGTTGACATCCTGACGTAAGTACAGTCTGTCGGTTAAACTAATGGTTGACATCCTGACGTAAGTATTGTCTGTCGGTTAAAATAATGGTTGACATCCTAACGTAAGTACAGTCTGTCGGTTAAAATAATGGTTGACATCCTGACGTAGGTACAGTCTGTCGGTTAAACTAATGGTTGACATCCTGACGTAAGTACAGTCTGTCGGTTAAAGGAATGGTTGCCATCCTGACGTAAGTACAGTCCGTCATGTTTGTCTTTCGAATCGGATCAATTTCAAGTTCACGAGACTCTCATTTGAAAATGCATACTATTACAAAATATATATGCATAGCTGATACATAACCTCGCTCGAATTCGACGGCTCCTCCTGAGTACTGATGTTCAAGAAAATGTATACATTAAGGGCCAGAGGTGACGTATCAATCGATATATAATCTTATCGCATCCAATTTTATCTATCAAACAATGAAAAACGAATCATAAAATATGAAACCGACCTTGTGCGGTTGCTATTTTTTACGCATATTGTCTCCACTAAATTTACCAATGATTTAGAATCTTTTGACAAACGTACTATGTCTATTATTGATGGAATTCATATATTAGAGTCACCCACATACTCTGAACGAAACGGTCGCCTTCTTGAGAATGTGTTGCATCTCCCTTAATTGCAGACGTGATGGTAAATAATCCAGGCTGGACCCAACATTGTTACAATTTTGTCTTTCGCAAAGAACCCACGAGGAGTTCGTAAATCTACACAACGATATATCTTCTTCTTCAACCATGTCTCCCATTTTTGTAGGCCTGGAGAATTTTCTGGCATTGGAACAACCAATACATGTTGCGAGAGGGGGAGAAAAAAAAAGCCATCTGCCCGGTGTGCCCAACCATGTCATTGGACTTTTTTTTTCGAGTGCCCGATAAAAAGTATTCTTGGTGAACAAATACAATGGCAGCGCAAGACCTGTTCCCTGAGTCCTTCGAGTGGTCTTCTAACCTTGCCAAATTGCAGGATGCATCCTATGGCTGGACCAAGAATTCGGGTTGATGAGTTCGACAGAGAAGGAGATACGCTCGAGACAATCATCTGTTGGAAGCCCATGAGAATACAAAATAGTGTAACTCCATAAAGAAACGCTATTCTAAGATACATAACTGTATAACTGCACGGAGAAAGGCTATTCTGAGGATACGTTATTAAAATGTTATGTTGGAGCTCACCAAGTGACCCAATTCAAGTTTCTCCTGTGTATAAGCGCCACAACTAAAATCATAGAGTAAATATGGCCTTGAGTGCCCCTGTAGGGTCGGTGATGTGGAGTAAGGAGTTTCTTCTCCTTGCATAAAAAGTGCCTTACTGATCTTCCCTGCCATGGCTTGTCCCCAGCATAAGGACGTAAGAATTCGTAACCTGACGTAACATGCCTTACTGATCTTCCCTGCCATGGCCTGTCCCCAGCGTTGGGACGTAAGAACTCGTAACCAGAGGTAACATTTCAACGTTTGGTCAATACGGCAAATGTTTGAAGTTCATACTAAAGGTGCCATGATGCTCAGCGCACGCAACACGTGGTCATTATCCTCCTGCATGCTGTCACCACATACCAACAGGCCATGCTCACAACGTCTCGCGCTATAAGCAGTTCTTCATAGCAGCATGTCTTATGCATGGGCATGCAGACTGTCTCACGTCTGCCGAAGCACTCCATAGCAGCATGCCTTAGGCAGGGCATGCTGCCGAAATCTTCCATCAGCCGCAGTTCTCCATAGCAACATACCATATGCCAGGGCATGTTGTCTAAATCTATCGATAGCAGCATGCCTTAGACCTCAGCATGGAGTCAAAGCTTCTCAACAGCCGCAGCCCTCAATAGCAACATGCCTTAGGCCTGGGCATGCTGTCGAAGCTCCTCACCAGCCACAGCACTCCTCAACAGCATGCCTTAGGCCAGGGCATGCTGTCGAAGCTCCTCACCAGCCGCAGCACTCCTTTACAGCATGCCCTAGCTCAGTGCATGCTGTCGAAGCCTCACACCAGCCGCAGCACTCCTTGACAGCATGCCCTAGCTCAGGGCATGCTGTCAAAGCCTCTCACCAGCCGCAGCACTCCTCGACAGCATGCCCTAGCTCAGTGCATGCTGTCGAAGCTTCTCACCAGCCGCAGCACTCCTCGACAGCATGCCCTAGCTCAGTGCATGCTGTCGAAGCTTCTCACCAGCCGCGGTTCGAAGCAGAGCGGCTATCGGACTGACTGACTGACTTGGAAATTCCAAACCTGGAATAATCCTGCCTCCTCGAAGACACTTCTCGATCTGCGGTAGATAAATGTACAACCATGAAGGCCCACAGTGCAGGCAACACGCCGGAATACTATAGCCGGGCGGTAGCGTGTAGATCTACCTAAGGGGAGTGGTGGTGATACGTTGTAGAATGATAGCATCATTTGTAGCTCATAAGGAGAAGCCTACTATCGCCTCTCCTTTTCAATGTGTATGTAGATAGCTTGCATGACCGACTATCTCTTAGCCGTGTTGGGTGTCACATTGACGGATGCTGTGTTAACGCGATTAGCTATGCAGACGACATGGTCCTTCTGGCCCCACATGCCGATGCTATTCAGACGATGCTAAATATATGCGAGACTGAGGCCGCGAAACTAGACTCTGATTACAATACCAGTAAATCAGTGTGCATGCTAGTGAAACCACCCAACCAAAGGTTCCAGCACAGAACGGACGGGGTACTAAGCGAGACCCCGCTGGAGTATGTGGACAGTTTTCCTTACTTGGGGCATTTAATAACAAATAATCGGTGTGATAATGAAGATATCTCTAAACAACACCGGAAGATAAATGCGGTTGGCAACCAACGTATAAGAAAATTCAACTTTGGAACAACGGATGTTAAGCTGCAGCTTTTTAAAACGTACTGTTATCCTATGTACTGAAACTCATTGTGGTGTAAATTTACAAGGGGACTATGAACAGACTGCGAGTAGCATACAATGACATATTCAGGAGACTGGTGGGTGTCCCAAGAAAAACGAGTGCTATACTAGTATTTGCAGAGTATGATGTTGATTGCCTGAAAGTACGAGCAAAAAAAAGTTCATACAGCCTCCAGGAACGAATTGAAAATTCGAATAATTTCTTCCTGGAGGCAGTATGCAACATTAAGGGATACGAACTATCTCCACTTGAAGAAAGATGGGACAGAATACTGCATGTGCAGGAAGATCCCGATATTAATAGGAATAATGTTCGACTACATGTGGGTTGCTGTCAGGTTGAGATGGGACCCCGAGGATGTTCACTGATAGGTGGCTCTATACTAAACCTCTCCAATATTGCTTTTTGCATACATACCTATGTGGGAAAGGGACATGAAGATTTTTTTAGCACGCTTGTCTCAAACTTAATCTGTAAATTGTTGTCGTGTATCTCAATCTTGATCAGTCTCCACGTGTGCATTATTTTTTTTTTTACGATATTTTTTTATGTATTGGTAGAAATATTTTTCTGATGAACTCATTTTCTGTTGTAACCATTATTGTACCATCGAGTGCCTCAATAAAGTTTATTATTATTATTACGCTCAGCCAGCCCCAGAAAGGGCGCTTGGCAAGTATCGTTCTTGGCTCGTCCTACAATGACTGTCCCCATATAAAGCAGAACATTCAGAAACCACGCTGACGGCCAATCTTTTTTTGTACCTCTATCGTCATAGCTCTGATATCAATAGCATTGGTACGACCATTCTTGTGTGCTTGGTTTGTTTTAAGGTCCTGAATTTCCTAACAGGTCGTCTCTTGCTGCTTTATTTGTCCTTAGCGCGGAGGACTTGGATCCTCCTAGATGGGTTATCGGTGTTGTCTCCTGAAAGTATAGTTGTCGTGTCGGGCACAGGTCCGGCCTGATGGGGACTGTGGTCCCCGTGGCTCCAAATTACAGGTGGGTTGGAGGCCAACCCGTGATTAATACGCCCTGTGTTTGTTTAGGGGGACAGTTGGAGGGAGGGTTTTGAGGCCTTTCGGGGGAATTTGGGGGGATCACGAGAAGGAGGCGAAGGCTGCTGGAATTCTTGCTCATACAAACGTGTAAAATGTGCTTCTCGTATGAATTATGAACTGGAGTAAATCTGATACATCTAAATGAGACCTTTGTCAATTTTAAACCAAATTTTATTATTGCAAAATATTTCACCTCATTCTCTCTATGACTAATTTCTGTTCGAGAAGGGCCCAATTGACGGCATGCATCGAGATTCTACCACACAGAACTTTCATCAGAGTTGCAATCCTTCTTTTCACCTTAGCCGTAACAATAAAATACTGTCATTGGATCTGTTGACTGATTAGAACAATGGCAGAATACAAGGAAAGAACGTGGTACTGCTGTGCGGGTAGGGTACGCCACAAGATACTCTGTGGCTCGCTTGTAGGCCGTCCTATACGAAACACATCAGTATGATTTGGTAGTAGATAATCCTTGTGGTTCTTCAACTTATCACTTATCAACATATATCTCAAATCTCTGTTAAAGAATGGAAGTTACAGAAGCTTGTTCTCATGAGGAGGACGGGGATCCTGTTCTCAAGGTTAGACGGAACAACTTTGTCCAAATTGGTGTTTATGCATTAGCATAATTCTTTGAAACTACCCGTGGGATTCCGTCGGTCCCATGAGCGCTGTAAACGTATCTTTTATCGTTGTTTAGTAGACTGCCTCCATTTGAAAAAACATTTGGACTCAAAAAATATGAAGGGATCATGAGATGTAACGACTACCTGGCGGGAATGACATTAGGGCTGGACGAGGTGAACATGAAACTGACTAAAATTTGGATGTGTAATCAAGTGTTTAGCCAGGAAGAAAGCATTGATTTTCAGGAAAACTGTTCTGCATGAGGAACAAATTAATTTGAAGAAGAGACGAACATCTGTGTTTTCATCCTGTCAAAGACAGAGGGTAAAAAATCATTAATAGACATATTTGGTAATATGATTTGAACGCAACCACGAGTGCTAACCAAAAAAGTTGCTACCCTATGTTTGAAAAATCGTTTTTTACTCAGAAGAAGGAATGAAACAATAGCAACAATTGGTGGACGTTTAGGAAGTTTTCCAGGTGTTGACATATACGTGGGCTGTTGAACTTGTTACCTCACGTGTGATTTGTCGAACTGACATCGCCGAAAGCTAGAGTTACCAAGGAGAAGTTATGCTCTGGGCAGGCGGCAGTGAAGAGATACAAAGAACGTGGGTTAGATGCCGGAGATGATTAGTTACAATTCTGGTCACTTGGCAATTGTTGAGCGTTGTTTAGCATGAGAGCAAACTGACCATTAAAACATCATCTGGACTGGCAGCTCGTATTCAATCGAAGGTAACTTTTCATAAACCTTTCGGGCATTTGTAAGTCCTCTTCTAGCTTCTTTAAATAAGGAGAATGGAGAGGAAAAGCGGAGAAGGCTGTTGGGAAGAAACTCTGGAAATGGCCAATGCCCAAGATGTGGGTGCTCCAAATGAAGTAGGTAAAGAGATGCACGAGCAGCTGTTAAATTCACATTGTAAATTACACAAGATTCAAATGCTTGACCAAAAGATTCCTAGCGGGACTGGATAGCTGTTTCTTATCAGGTCTTCCATCCCCACACAAAATCCTTCGCCCAATCCAAAGATATAATAGACAAACCGCAGGTTCGCCTGCCATACTGGACCAGCAGCCCGTTTAACAGCAGGTTCGCCTGCCAAACTGGACCAGCAGCCCCAGCAGGTTCGCCTGCCAGACTGGACCAGCAGCCCCAGCAGGTTCGCCTGCCAGACTGGACCAGCAGCCCCAGCAGGTTCGCCTGCCAGACTGGACCAGCAGCCCCAGCAGGCTCGCCTGCCAGACTGGACCAGCAGCCCCAGCAGGTTCGCCTGCCAGACTGGACCAGCAGCCCCAGCAGGTTCGCCTGCCAGACTGGACCAGCAGCCCGTTGATGGCTTCTGTGAGCAGTGTTGCGGTTGTTGTAAAGAAAAACAATAAAAGGGTACTGAAAAAT
Source organism: Gammarus roeselii (assembly GCA_016164225.1). Taxonomy (NCBI): domain Eukaryota; kingdom Metazoa; phylum Arthropoda; class Malacostraca; order Amphipoda; family Gammaridae; genus Gammarus; species Gammarus roeselii. The sequence goes on along the minus strand of SDVV010023359.1, from coordinate 3,519 downwards.
TTGAATCAGCTGAAAGAGCAGGTGAAAAATTTGAGTTTCATTGGATAACCCTGTAACCCACAGATGACTGGGACACATGGTAAGCAATACCGTCATGGGGACACCTGTCACGAGATACCGTCATGGGGACACCTGTCACGAGATACCGTCATGGGGACACCTGTCACGAGATACCGTCATGGGGACACCTGTCACGAGATACCATCATGGGGACACCTGTCACGAGATACCGTCATGGGGACACCTGTCACGAGATACCGTCATGGGGACACCTGTCACGAGATACCGTCATGGGGACACCTGTCACGAGATACCGTCATGGGGACACCTGTTAGTGACTGTCACCATGCATCATCTGGAGTATTATCCAAGTACAGTGGCCAAAAAAAGCGAGAGTTACTAAGGATTCATAAAGTTTTTGAATGGTAATGTTTCCAGTATTAATCAGAAATGAAAAATTCGTTGAAATATCTTTTGCATCTATTGCAATGTTTAAATAATGCATACAAAACGCAGCTACTTGTTCAAAATGTATCGTTGGCTTCTTCGTTAACGACTGGCGATCAACTATTGTTCGCTGCTGTTCAATAACGAAAGAAAATGGCCTTATGTTTTATATAAAACGAAGAGGCGACCCGTACTTTAAGAAACGATCAACTCGATTCTATAGTGATGATTCATTGAGGCCTTTTGGTCGTTTGTGTCATCCATCGTAAAGGGCCGATGAACTCTATAAATAGTTACCCATTTTATTCGGGTGTAGAGCGAAGAATCGGTATTTGAATGTTCCTGTTATGTTAAATCATTGCCTAATTCACTTTGCTTTATGGTTAATTAAGAAGCTCCAGACAACCTTTAAAACATTCATTGCATAACATTCAACTGGGAATTTAAAATTAAGTGCTATAGGATATGATGAGTTTTGTTGTTTATATTTGTTTATATTTATAATGGAATCGAGTCTTAACAGAACAAGTTTTTCGTTTTTCTCGCATCATGCCATTTAATAACGGTATGCAGCCCCCGTTCTAAAAGTTCGAATCTATCTAGCTATCATAAATCATTTTTTTCCATATTTCTAAGAGCGTTTAACGATTCACTAACATTTTTAGACGCCCGCTAGCTCTCCTGCTCTTATTCGTAGCCCCATAATTACACATTCGTTAATTTTATGTCTATTCAACTTGTCCATTCGCCGAGAAGGAAAAAAATAAGAGCCCACCCAAAAATGGGTTCGCTCCTGCCGCAGTCTGCCTCTCGTAAATACCTTAGCAGTTTTCGGCGCGCCTTATCCCCGTCGTTTAGCGTCTCGGCCAGATAATCATGCTCTTCCCGAAATGGTCTCCAACACCTCGCACAAAGGACTTTTCTGATCTTTTCCCAGAGCCTCTTTGTGGAGCTTATGTTAATTCCTGGCCCTAGTAGCGGTGTTAGTGGTCGGGGCTCTGGGCAACCCAGGAGTGGTGGGAGGGACGGGGAGGAACCTGATAAGAGGGACGGGACGGAATCTGGTTGGGAGGGACTGAGTGCGGAAGGAGGGAGGGACGGAACGAGGGAGTTGTGGGAGGTATGAATTGAGAGAGGGTTGGGAGGGACGGAGCACAGAAAGGGGAAGGGACGTTGCGTGGGAGTTGTATAAGAGACGGAACGCGGAAGGAATGGGAAGGAACGTGGGTGGAGCGACGGAACGCAGGTGGGGGAACGGAGCGTCGGTGGAAGAATGGAACGCAGGCGGAGAGACGTCGCTGGTGGAGGAACAGAGGGACGGAATACGGGATGAGTTGAAGGAACCACAGGCTTCAATGATGATAAGTGGGTGGAAGGCATGGAAGGACGGAGGAACAGGGTGCAGGTGGTAGGGACGGAACGAGGGTGGGAGTGACAGAGCGTGGGTTTGAGGGACGGAACACGGATGTGAGGGACGAAGCACGGATGCGAAGGACGATGCACGGATGCGAGGGACGAAGCACGGATGCGAGAGACGGAACGCGGATGCGAGGGACGAAGCACGGATGCGAGGGACGAAGCACGGATGCGAGGGACGGAGAACGGATGCAAGGGATGGATCGCGGATAAATTGACTGGAGAAACACGGATGTGGGAGAGATGAAACGCGGAAGAGAGGAACGGAGCTGTAGCGAGAGACACAGAGAGGGACCTACGGATGATGTTAGAAGATTCCTTCTTTGGCACAGAACACAGAAGCATTGGCACGCTAATCGACACAATGAATGAAACACGAGAGGAGCATGGAGGACTGAGAGTGTATGGGACGCATGCCTATGTGACGACAGTCATGCTCAGTCGCATAGCATGCTCGCACGATCTTACTCTGTAGCAGCCACGCTGTGACCCTAGGTGGCAGCCACGCTGTGACCTGCTGTGAATAGCAAAGAAACTTCAAGTAAGTATCGTCAAAAAGCATGCTAGTTCCGTCGCACCATCTTATTAGTCGCATAGCATGCTAGTTCAGTCGCACGATCTTATTAGTCGCATAGCATACTAGTTCAGTCGCATGATGTTACTGGTCGCGTAGCATGCTAGTTCAGTCGCACGATGTTACTGGTCGCGTAGCATGCTAGTTTAATCGCATGATCTTATTCAAGTGAACAAATACAAATACATAGCACTACTACACTACTTTGTGTTAGCAAATGGGCATTTACCTCAGCTTTACCCTAGTATACAGGTAACCTCTGATCAAGATAGCATGTTTCGAGATCATTGATTTACCTCCCTTGTGAATAAGGGCTTCGCATTTTGTTGTCCAGTGTTTCAATCTGGTAATACTTTCTTCTTATCGATCATGGAAACTTTTTCAAATGTTAATTTCTCTCAAACGGAGAGCCGACTAACGAAGTAATAAGAGTTCGCCAGTCGACTAATCAATCCGACAGTTAATTTAAAAGTAAAGTGTCAATTGGCACTGGAACAAATCGAAATGTACATACCATTGAAACCTATCGGTGTCCGTACAGTGATCAGCCTCTGTTCCGATGCACGACAGCAAATACACATGCAGAGACAATCTTCACATGCAGAGACAATCTTCACATGCAGAGACAACCTTCACATGCAGAGACAATCTTCATATGCAGAGACAATCTTCACATGCAGAGACAATCTTCACATGCAGAGATAATCTTCACATGCAGAGACAATCTTCACATGTAGAGACAATCTTCACATGCAGAGACAATCTTCACATGCAGAGACAATCTTCACATGCAGAGACAATCTTCACATGCAGAGACAACCTTCACATGCAGAGACAATCTTCATATGCAGAGACAATCTTCACATGCAGAGACAATCTTCACATGCAGAGATAATCTTCACATGCAGAGACAATCTTCACATGTAGAGACAATCTTCACATGCAGAGACAATCTTCACATGCAGAGACAATCTTCACATGCAGAGACAATCTTCACATGCAGAGACAACCTTCACATGCAGAGACAATCTTCATATGCAGAGACAATCTTCACATGCAGAGACAATCTTCACATGCAGAGA
>SDVV010023358.1:0-12772 GCA_016164225.1 Gammarus roeselii | reverse complement strand
TGGTCGGTGGCTTTTCTTCAGGTGCTTATTTGAGTTGTTTCGATAATCATTGTTAAATGTTGTTTCCATCAACAAACTTTCCCTTTCTCGATCTATTAAAACAGAAAATACACCGACAAAAGACGCTATCTTAGTCGTTCTACTTCAGAACTTACCTCCTCCTATTAAAAGGCAACCCAGTTTGGGCCAAAAGGCCTGTTGTTGTCTTCATACACTTGTAAACACTTGTAAACAAACAATTCATCAGGCTCGTAATCTCCTACGCAAACATCGATTGTTCCTCTGACCTTATATCCACACATATTAACTCACAGCAAAGGATTCAGAACATGACCTTGCGCATCGCAACGGGCTGTACACAGACCACACGCATTCAATAGTTGCATAAGGAAACCAATGTCCTCCATCTCAAAAATCATCTCGATATGAAAGACTGGATTCATTGACAAGATTTCAGACTTGATTTAAGTCTCATTTCCACCGGAGAAGATTTCAGACCTGGCACATCCCTGTCACAACCTACTGAACCTCGTCCAATCAACCAAAACACATTCATAAAACACCGATAACACACTTCGGTTCTCTTTACGCGACCATTCATGACCCTACAGATTATACATCTATGCACACACATACGTACACACTTCACAGCTCATGCGTTAGATGAACACAGTCAACACGGTCTACAAAGCCACCCGCCTGAGGTTGATGCGGAGTTGGGGTTGCCCAGGGGTGACAGGGTCCATCTTTTGCAACTGAGGCGCGGGCATCATACGGCCCTCGAGTAAAACCAGCTTAGACTAGGGAATGTCCCTTCCGATGCCGGGGTTCACCCGATGCAGTCGAGCAATCATGGCGTCGTGCCCAGCCACCGCACCAGTCAGGCTCCGCCATAACACCACGAGCGCCCGCAAGACAGCATCAGCTTCTTCAGAAGTGCAAGCCTAATATAAGGCCTTGCACCCGCTGTAGCGCTCCCAACACGCACACGACGGTGTTTTCCCGGGTCTCGGGTTGTGCGCTGGCCGTGGCTCCTCCATCACAGGAAGAGCTGGGGTTGAGCAGCAGCAGCAACAGCAACAATAACGCTCTTTCACCTATGCTTCAATCACCCTTTCCGCTCATCTCCCATCATCCATCCTCAACTTGCGTCAGAACCATCTCAAAACACTCGACTCTTTTCTGACCTCCAACTTCTCGCTCTCTCCGTTATAATTTGATCGCCGGCCTAATTGCCATATCCCTAAGCGTCACTCGGCCATACCACTCAAACATTCTACCTTCTTCTCTTTTTCACTTTAGCCCTGAAGTCTCAGCCCGCAGAATAGAGTTTTGCGTGGCTGAGTTGGAAAAAAAGTGCCCATCTGGCTCCAGTGGACTTTTCTTTGCTTCCATAACCGTATCTTAAAGATCATTACAATCTCTATTGCGCCCAACACTTTTGTCTCACTTGAATCATTCCGCGTAATTGAGGTCTGGCAAGAGAACAGCATGAATGTAACTGAAATGTTGAGTCAGTATAAAAATTTAGCATTTGAAAAAAATTGAGCAGCCTTCGATCCTAGCCTATGACTGGTTACCAGCCAAATTAAGCCTACATGTCAACCTAGGACCTTAAAGATATGACGCAGATACAGACACTAGGCCGCATCCCCCAGAAAGAGGGGTGGCCGACGGCAAGGCGCACCTCACACCCTCATACGCTCACACAACTTAGCTCTTTTGGGCTAAAGGGTCCGGCCGGTAACCCCCTTCAACACACACTCTGGGTCACGAGTGCAGCCCGAGGATCCGTTGCCAGCAGAAGGACCCGACAATTTTCACTGGTTTACCCCCTCCGCGTCATAATGACTGCCCCCACCCCCACGACCATCCCGACAACGGGATGCCATGGGCGGGAAAGCACATGAGAGCAGCGTCAAAATCAACCATTCACAACCATTCTCCATTCACGCCTGTTCATTGCACGCTCTCTCGCTACTTCCACATTCATGTCCTTCCTAACGCTTGCTTTACACCATCCATCCACCCAAACTTCGGTCTTCCTCTAGGCCTGCGGCCACTCGCCTCCGCATTCATCACCCTTTTCACCTATCTCCTTGCATCCATCCTCTCCATGTGCCCGAACCATCTCAGAACACGCGAATCCACTCTGTCCTCCAACTTCTACACCATCCCTGTTCTGATTCGAACCACGTCGTTGGTGATCCGGTCTCTTAGCGTTACTCCAGTCATGCTCCTCAAACATTTCATCTCGAAAACATTCAACCTTCTCTCCTCTGCTCTCACCCCCCAAGTCTCAGCTCCGTAGAGCACAGTTGGGACAACAACACCCTCATACAGCCCTATCTTTGCTTCCATTTCTAACGTCCTACAGCTCATTACACTCTTCAGTGCACCCAACACTTTACACCACTCCTTCACTTCAGTTTCCACTAGTTCAGTTATTTCCACATGGGAGCCCAGATACTTAAAACCCTGAACTTCCTCCATGAGCTCTTCATTTAGGGGGACACTAACTTTGCTCGCATCGACAGTCCTCGAGCATCTCATTACTTTACTCTTACCCACGTTCACTCGAAGCTTCCTCCTCTCACACACTTTACCAAACTCAGACACTAGCCTATATAGCTTCTCCTCTGAATCCGCAACCAGGGTCGTATCATCATCAAATAGCAAATGGCTCAACTGCCAACTCCGCCCATTCGCTTCCAACAGTTCCAAGCCACGACCCAGCACACTCGCGTTCACCTTCCTGACCACTGGTGTGAAGAAATGACAAATAAGAATTCCAATCTGAAGCAATCTTCAGTGCACTTATCAGAAACAATCTATCATAAAATATTCATCTAGCTCATTGTTGATCCAAAAATTGTGTAGTAGCTGTCTCATGTAGCACAATTAATGTACTTTGCCTGTTGGAATAAGTTATATAATGGGACTACCAAGAAGTATATGAATCGGATATTTATTGTTAAATGCAATCCTGGTATAGGATTCATTTTTTACCCAAATACACAGGAAATTCGACATATATTCAGACCATTATATTCGTGAAGCATCGGTTCATTCAATGTTTTTCTACAAGTTCTCAATCAATATCACAAGCAGATTAGTGCTATATGTATTCATAGAACGACTCACCTGTACTATTATGCAACGGCAATTTTATCAAATTTTGCCTTTCAACAGCACGAATATTTCAACCGTTACGATACAAATAAGCTTCTCGAAACGGAGTTTTTTCCAGACTCATTGAAACGAGATTCATTTACCGACCAAACCCTTTCCATGAATCCGGTTCGGGCAATCATAGTATATGTTACACATCATTTGTACTTAGATACAATAATATAAATCCCTAACGAGTCTGAATGAACATTAGGAAGAATAGTTAGCTTCCCTCAAGCCTAATACGTCAATTTGTCAAAACGACCGGCGAGAAGGAGTCGATAAAATCTCCAACAGAGCGGCCAACAGAATAGTTTACTCAAAGCGTAAAAAAATGTTTTGATTTGCAACAGAATTTCTAAAGTTTCCTGATTTCAACCGCTGCTCTTAGAGCTGTCATGTCAATGATAGCGGAGCATAGCGTACACTATGACTGCTTCTACATTGACACCAATATAAATTGTATCATTTTATTCCTTCAAGCATTACTATATCTACACGCAGTTCAGCAGCTACAATGCGATATCGCGAATCGTTACGAACCTCCATTCCACGCAATGTGATCATGTCCATGCCCATGTGTCCGTGCATCTTCTTGCCAGGCATGACCTTGGCTCTACCGCAACCTATGTAGCCGGGCCTGTTGTGGTTCTTGGTGTTGCCGTGAGTCTTTGGGCCGCCCCTGAAGCCCCATCGCCTGACTACGCCTTGGAAGCCACGGTCAACGCTGAAACAATTAGCATTGCGGATTAGCAACTTGTTAGTGATAGGCGTTAGAAGAACGATTACTTAACCAAAGACTGACAAAGAAAAATTCACTCCAAAAGATAAGGTTTGGTTGGCACGACCAATACGGAATCAATACCAGTTTAGTAGAGCCTTCTTAATGATAACCGTACAAACGACAAGGTAACCAAATATTGTTCAAGAAGTGGGCACCTCGAGAGAATACGGTCTTGTACGATATGAAACAAAATTATTCCAAGCCTTTAAAAGATTAGATTAGAGTGCCAAGGCTTTCTAGTGCACTGGAGTAAGTGTCCTTATGTCATCGAAGCCTTTAAAAGACAACACCACAACGGTTGCACATGGCTCCAAGTAGCTAGCTACACTGACGGTCCTCTGTATTGAGAAGAAATGTTGGCAAACCCTGTTGACGTAGTGTAATCTTGGCATTCTGAATAGCAAAATTATTATGACCTTGCATACAATTGTTTCAGGGACGGGTCCTTTTGAACAGAGTGCTCTCACAGACCTGTAACCCGTGATGTTGATGAAGTCTCCTGGTCTGAAATGTGAGGCGAAGAGCGGAGTCCCGGGCTGCAGTACAGCATTGTCTGACACCAGGAACTTGGCAAGCTTCCTCTTGGGCATCACACCACACTTCTCAAACATGTTGTAATACTCTTTGGTGAACTGCCAACAGAAATTACATTTTGTATCAGGATAGTACTTATATATTTGTATTGTTGAGAGCTAATAAATTGAATTTTACTTGATTATACATCCTTGAATTACCCAAAACTCAAAACTGATTCGTGACCCCTGCCAAAAACAAGAGACAGATATAATATAAGAAAGTCGAAAACATTTATTGGTCGTAGCAGGAATAAAATTAATTTGATGCCTTTCAAATTATAAAATGTCACTTCAATCAGAAGTGACTTTTTATAATATATTAGTGCTAGTACCATCGGAAGTAAAATATCTTATTTTCGCATCTTGATTCAAGCATCTTTACAATGAGATAACACATACAGCTGTCTCATCCTGGTATGGATATAAGCCGATGCACGTACATAGATGCACACACAAAAACAATCTCGTTGCAGGGAAGTTGGAATCGAACCGTGACATCGAGTTACTCGTGCACCGTCTGAGCAATGCAACAAATAGGTAGTATTTCAGCGGTCATAACAATTAGACCTAAGTCTGATAACGTAATTTCCAAAACGTTGCATCTCGTAATGCTATTCATACAGAATTTCCAAATTTGGATTCCACGACTTTCAATTTTTTCTAGTTTGGAGATTTTTTGCTTTTATAACGGGTTGCTACATAGCCCCACGTGTTTATGGGCTTGCCTTTAAATCATTCAAGGGACCGGCCAGAATGTCTCACTCGGAGTCTGGTAGCCTAGGACTTGCAACCTCCAGCTCCCAATGGAAGTCTATTGTGAAGAGAGCCCGACTCGCTACCCATTCGGCCACCGAGCATGAACACAATACTCATTTCGAAGATAGCGATCTTGTTTATTGATAGAATAATATTGTACCTAATATAGCAATATTATAAACTTCTCAGCAACATCACAAATATTCCACTTCAAGCCTATTATGAATATTTTGCAAACAAAAATGTAGCTTAGCCCAAACCACTGATGGATGAGGCACATTACCAAATGAACAACAATTATTTACGGCTTATAATTTTACTTCATTGCTAAGTATTGACTGTTCATCCTCTCCAGATATAAGAATTAAAATCGCACATTTTTCTTTGAACACAAAGTGGCTGAATGAATTATATATTTCTACTTCTTGTGAATCTCCACCGGAAGGGTTTGGGAATTGGTTCAAATGATCTTAAAAACAGATCCAAAAATGCCCGTAACAGCCTAAATAAACGAGTCAAAGAGTAGGGGAAATAGTTAACCCTGGGTAAAAAGAGCAAGTAAAACCACAACCAGCTAGCATAATCACAAGCCATTGGACTCAAGTTTGGAAGAATGCAAACAAATTCTTGAAAAATCAAATGTGTAGGTCTGCATGTGATATCCATCTTCAATTTGAGCAACAAAAAGGTCCAATTGATATATTATTTGCGGAGTCTTTACATATTTAGTTATCACCTCGACTAATGCCATGGAAATGAACATAAATTACTGCCAGCTTGATTTAGCAAAAAAAAATGGATAAACGCATAGGGATCTACGAATGAAAGCTGCTTTTCTCTAATTTTAACCACAGAAATGAAATTCAATGCACCATTGGCAAGGCCTAGGCATTTGAACTATCACTAGCCAATTCAGTCGAATGGAAACTGATATGAAAAACGCCACGTGCGATTTCACTGCAGCATGAAGATGTAAGGCCGCCGTGGCCGAGTGGTTAGCGTATCCGACTGCAGTGTCAGCCTCTGGTGCTGCATGTCGCGAGTTCGAGCCTCGGCAGGGACACGGCGGTCTTGTGGCGGGGAGATTGGGCGCCTCCCCCCTCTGTGTCTGCCTAGCTTAGTCACCCCCCTAACTAGGGAGAAACGGCTGTATGTCTATACATGAAGATGTAACTGTACCATCCTGAATCGTCAGGCATCACTTCCATGAACTAACTTTCGGCAGTTGTAGCAGCGTCTGAGACTAGAAATGTATTCTCGGACTGAACACTGTGTCCAGCCAATGTGGAACTCAGTAGGCTGATAACAAAGTTTGAAGGTAAGGATACAGACACCAGTGTATTTGTCCCCTTCGTTCCACTCCGAATATTTTGGTAGCTTGTTGATACGTAATTTTAGCAAGAATGTCGACGTCAGAGTAGTTTGGTCTGATTTTTATAGCAGATGATCCCTTGGATCGTGTTGAGAGTAGTGTGTTCATCAATATCCACAGAGATATTACTTTGCTTTCCAGGTTTTGGATGTTCCTCCTCAGCTCTGATGCATTTCGGGGAATTCCTTAGTGCAGCAAGAAGTGGTCGATTAGCCTAAATTGTGTTAGTTTCAGCCAGGTTCTCTCCTGAGATTGCCTTGGCGGTGAAGAATTAGACAAAGTGTTTCGTGTGAAAGAGGTCTCCAGATGTTTTCTGGTTTTCAGCGTGTCGTTCATGAGGTCATAGGCGGTTACGGCGATTTCCTCCTGGCTTTTGACAGAGAGTAGCGCTTACCACAGTTTTAGTTTGATTTGGTGTACAATTTTCTAGGTTCGCCACACCGAGTATGGACGCTGCTATTCTCGAACCTTAAGGGGGAGAGAACAAGGTGCTGTTTCTGGGTGACACAGGATTCTAATGTCTCATTCAAGATAGCAATTCGGAAGAGGGTTCAGTGGCGACATGCCTCGCTTTCCAAGGAAACTGAGTTTGTGTGATCAAAAATTTTGTACCCTACCACGAAGCACTATCAGGGCAATACACCCTACACCCAAGAATCAACCATCGCCAGAAGAGCTCAGCGCACCGAGAGGCTGCTAAGGGTGTGTTAGGCTTGGGCCCCTAGTCACGTTTATGATAGAATTATGCTACCTCTCTTATGCTCACGGAAAGGTTAAAGTTTCAATCTAAAGAGGTGAAGCCTAAGTGGAGTGCTGGGTAGAGCGAGACTGGCTCTGGACCCCAGTCCCCTCAGGCACCAGAAGGTTGGCACTGGGTTTTTACCAGGACTGGTACCATGTTTATAAGTATTATGGTGATTTATTACCTTGTTTCATAAGTATTACCAGTAACCATTTGAAATAACTAATTTCAAACAAAATCAAGGTTATGCAACCAAGAAAGTACCACTAACAGCCTCACAATAATATATTCTAACCATGAAAAACTGTGCCTTTGGTTAAGCCTGACTGTCTTAGTCTAGGCCAATGAAATCTTTTGACAGTAGTTGGCACCCGCACGGCGCATGCGGAAAAGGTGAAGCAATAAGGCCTAGGCAGTGCATCAATCATTCATTGCTACTTAATAGTTATGTGTCGTGTATAGTCAGTAGTCAATAGTCGCCCAGAATTGTCTGCAACTAGAAGTGATTGGTTGCTGGCTTGCTGCCTTATGTATTTATAGCTTGCATTCGTGTAGTCACTAGGCACCCAGCGTTGCCAGCAACTAGAAGCGATTGGTTAGTGGTATGCTGCCCTATTTATTTTTGTCTTGTGTATGTATTGTCACTAGTTACCAAGCATTGCGAGCGACTAGAAGTATTTGATCGCTGTCTTACTGCCATCATTGGCAGTCGGCCTTCACGTTCAAAAGCAGATACAAGGACGTAATTTTTTTGGGGGACAACTTGGAAGCTCAGAGAGAGTGAATGTTATTGAAGAGACTCCTATTCACAACTTCATATACAACAAACTCTATTGTAATATTTTTGTGCATGTCACTAGTGTGACAGTCCGCTGTTAATTGCATAAGAACATATGCATAATGAAATTAATTTAATTTATATTTTATGAATGACTGACTACCTCACCTTTTCTACGGTTTTGTCGCTTTGGACAATTATAAGTATGATAATGCATTTATACAGTTTTACCCTACTATTCCAGGGCCACTGGTAAAACCAAGAAAAAAATACCAAGAGGTTCTAACCAACCCTGACTACCAGACTAGACCTTTCGGAGAAGCCACACCCAGGGCCATGCAGGTCACAGTAGGACCCCTTATAGCCGGGTGTGACTGGGTTAAAATACTTACAATACAGCAGGGAGGAGGACAAGATCAGCTGCTGAGCGAGCGCCTAAGAGTGCATCCCATAAACAATATTTTTTCCCGCTTCTAATTTTTCTAATTATTTATTTTTAGCTATGCTCACCCAGATAGTTGTCAAGAGTAGATCAAAAAACTAATACATACAAATAATTAAAGACAAAACAAAAACAAGACAAAACAAAAGCAGAAACTTTGGGAGAGAAGCGTCAATGTAAGACGAGAGATGCAATAATGCAGTTTTAACGAAACAAACAAGTTAAATAGGGTCACCAGGGTAGGGTAGGGAAGGCAAAGAGAGATACAGTGAAGATTGAAGAACACAGAAGTCTGAAAGCAAGTTAGGGTGTAAAGCCCCCGGTTGGCTTTGATTTGATTTGGGCCTCATTGAAATCGGAGCCTCAACGCGAGTCATTGCATGCTCCCCCGTAGGGCCAACGGTTGGGTAGTGACTCCGCACCACCCGTAAACCAGTAGCCAAGGGGAGGGAGATCATGAACAAACATGTGGAAAGCTCAGACAGGTTGTCCCAGTAAGTAGACAAAAGACAGCAACATCTTCGACGGCGTCATTCTTCAATCGGAGATCGTGTTCCCTCACGCCCTGGTGTAGCTCAAAATCTTAAAATTCATGAGAAGTCAAGCTGGTCTCGTGTTGATTAGGAACTATATGTAAATTTATCACTAATCTCGGCATGATTATCGGATAAGGATTTTCAGCTGGTGGTAGCTACAGAGCGACAACCTGATTGATCACCCATGGACAAAAGAATCACACTCCCATTCTCCTCCACAGATGTCCTCTTCTGAGGGTCAATCCGAACAGCTGGGCCCTCAGAAGGGTCCACAGTTAGCCAAGAGATCAGCACCAGAATGACTCGAAGCCAATTGACCATGGGAGACTTGACCTTAAGCTACACGATTTGAACAGGACTAACCTACAGGCAACAACCAAGGAGAAGAGAGACTCATGGCAGATTGTTCTTGACCATCATCCTCAGTTGCAGACGAGGTCAGACCTGCTTAATACAAGGCAGCAGTTTTGGCAGTGCCAACAGCCTCAAACTTAGGCTTCAATGGAGAAGTACTAATTCCTTACACTCAAACTCAATAGACACTACCTTGCAATCAAACTCAAAAGACACTACATGAGGTTTAGAACCACAACTAAGAAAATCAAACTCAGTGGTGCTTGGGACAAACAGTGCTGTAGAAGGGAAGAGACCCCTCGGAGTCGGATCAGGAAGCCTGCCAGGAGGCTTCCTGATCCTGATCTCCTGATCTCAACCTCTAGAAAATCATCCGAAATGACGGATTACATCATTTGGATTTACTTGAACTACTCTGTAGGGTGCTGAGAAGAGAGGAATCAATTTATTGAGTAGTAAATTCCCAGGCAAATGTACCTTCATGGCAACACTCACCTAAATGGAAGGTTGCTAAAGATGGATGACCAAGCCCCCACTGAGCAGTAGTGCCAGAGTCCAAGATAGGACCATCACCTTCTGAGAGAGAGATTCATCAAACGCTGAGATGTACTCATGTTGATCTAAGAATGCCACGTGTTAGTATAATCCATCACAACTTCTGGTAGATTTTTATCCCAACAATCAGGTTTCTCTGTCATGCATCGCTACAACTGGCTAACTGTACGATTACACCGCTCGACCGCACCATTAGAGGAGGACTTGCAGGGAGTAGAGTAAATGTGCTGATTCCGACTGTATTCAGTATAAAATTAAGCAAGTCCAAACGGACGTCCACACCATTTTCAGTTAAAATTCAGCTTGGTTTTCTGGGTAAAGTAGGGAGTACTCTCTCAGGAAGAGGACAACCAGTTCAAGACGTGATCCACCATGACCAAGCATCCAATGACATCCCGACTAGTTTTGGAAGCAGTATCAGGTCGGCAACACTAAGATCAGACGGGTACGCCGACTCAATCTTAATCATAGATCAACTTGGCCCTGACACCAATGTCTGTGAAGTTGAGTCTCTTAACTTTGCAGCCCCCTCCTGCAGATGGAACAAGATAGTGTGATATCATCTGCAACTTCATGGATTGATGGATGCCATGATACACAGGTGCGGAGAAGATGGCTTAACTAACTTCGTCCAAAATGAGACATCTCCCAGTCGATTTGAAGTGCCAATTCAACCAAGAACAGGAATGGAATAGCAGCTGCTGTGGGAAGGGTGAAAAAAAAACGGGGTAAAGAAAAAACTTCTTCAGGCAAAATGCTTTCTTATGGGAAGAATTGGGTTCCATTTGGGGAAAATTGAATGAAATTGCGAAAAGTTCAGACTTCTACCGCCAAATAGTAGTAGGGGCTGTTATGATTAGTAGTAATGATTGCTTTATTTTTTAATTTGATAATAAATTAATGATTTATGAACTCCCAACATCATACTCTGAAGTTTTGAGGCCTTTTAGTATTATTTATATTTTGCATTATATAAGATTGGTAGTAGTTAGTAGCTACTTAGTTGAAGTTAGTTCAAAGCTAACAGAGCCTATAAACATAGGCATATATATTATATACTTGTACACTGCACTAAAGTTATTAAAGTCTGAAGTCTGGGAATATGTGTAGGTGTACTCTTAGTTTTTCACAATTTGAAATTTCTCATATAGTCATTAGTCTCAGAGTCTGTGCTTTGTTGTCTGTATTAAATAGGCATAAAGTGTATATTCAATTTAAACATCAGTATCAATTTATGATATAAAACTTATTTCATGGCAAAATTCATTGTGTAAAATTGTTAATATAGTGGGAAAAAATAAAAGAGATTAAAAACAATGGCGGGAATCGGGCAGCTTTCTCCCAAGTTAGTATTTTCTGTCAGATTGGCTTGGAGAGGGTCCCAAATGGGTCTTCAATTTTTTGATAATTCAATAGCTATCAAATAATAATGATTACAAATTCCTATTTTCCTATACTAGCCTACTAGGTGTAGCGTACTAGGTATAAACTGTATGGTGCATAATAATTAATAAGACTAAAATGATTTACAAACTTGATATGTTTATTTCTTCTTCTTGTTTCATATACAGTCCTATTTGTTTGTAAATTGTAAACAAATTTATATAATACTTTCACAGTTTCATTTGCGTTTTCAAAGTATTTTTTAATTGATGGGTTTTATTAGTTTTTTTTGGATGGGTAGTGGACAGTGCCTACCCTGGCTGTGGGAAGTTATAACAGTCTTGAAGCTTAACACAATAAATCCCAAAACAGTCAGTCACACAGGGTCGATTAGAATATTAGGAAAATTGAGACAATGCACGGATGGATAGCTGGACAGTGGAAAAAAAGTTTCTGTGAGTCAAGGCTCCTAGCACAACTGTAGTTTTCAAGGGTCAGTTTCTTCGGGGTGAAGGCTTAAACCACTAATAACTGGAGAGGTGGATATAAGATACATTAATATTGCTCATAAACAGTTTGATCAATGTTAGCATAACGACGTGTGGTATACTCGTACCAAGTAGTTGAACTTCGTCAATTCCGAGGAACCACAAACTTGACTGATGAAGGCAGCTTGGCAGGGTAGTATCAAGATAACCTCAAGATCGGCAAGGTAGTAACGGTACTTAGGGTAGAGCAAACGCAAAGCTTGGTCCAAACAAACAGAAAACACTCACCGACACCCAAGTTGTTTTAGAAATTAAAAATCTTTTGATTTAATAATAATAATAATAATAAAATCTTTATTGGCAACCAACATGGGCATAGTTTTACAATTGAGACATCTTATTTTAGGGTTACAGTCAGAACAAAGTTATAAAATTACCGCACACAACTAAGAACAAGTTACGGCATACAACTCTATCCTGCCTATGCGTATAGTAATTCTCTCCATCGCCTTAACAATGACGAGGCAGCGAGCGCATCACCAGAGCAGATTGCAACGAGGATTTCATTTGGGGAGTTCATAACTCGAGTCATAAGGCTGTGTGCCGCTTTACGGAACAGTACCTTGATGTGATCTGATTGATTTTCAGCAAAAACGCTGCTCGCTGACGTCGAGCGAGGTACCTGCATCAGCCGTCTAAATGTGTCATTATAACTCACTGTCAATTTCCTCACGCTATATTGAAAGTATTTCCTCCACATTGCATTACAATAAATCGGGTAACAATATGATTTGAAGAGCTGTATTTTAGCTTCCCTTGGTGCAAACGAGAATTTT
>SDVV010023357.1:0-12772 GCA_016164225.1 Gammarus roeselii | reverse complement strand
CATACAGCCCCCTCTTTGCTTCCATCCCCAACGTCCTACAGCTCATTACACTCTTCAGTGCACCCAACACTTTACATCCCTCCTTCACTCGCGCCTTCACTTCAGTTTCCACTAGTTCAGTTTTCTCCACATGGGAGCCCAGATACTTAAAACACTGAACTTCCTCCAAGAGCTCACCATTTAGAGTGACACTAATTTATCTAGGTAATGGGTGTTAGAAAAATGATAGCCGATTTTGGCCCGGAAGACTCTCCGCCGCAGGAAGTTCCGAATGAAGATACAAAGTGACCACGAAGTTCCATCTGAAGGGTCTTTCGAAGGGTGCCATAGCGCCAGGTTGTATCATATGCCTTCTGAAGGTAAAAGAAAACACTGTGTGTTGTTTGCGGTCCAAGGCACCCAGGATATCAGTCACATAACGTAGTAATGCATCCCGCGTTGATAGCATCGTTCTAGCCCGGAAATGAAGTGGTGACAGGAGTGAACTTGCTTCATGGTGTCGGGTCAGTCGGGCATCCCCTATTTTCTCCTGGACCTTCGTTACACACAATAAATACAAAGCGGTCCACACACCGCAAGCAATTGTTGTTGTTGTTGTTGCTTAGCCCAAGTTTCCACCTGCGCTCTTGGAAACTGCGTCAGCGCACCGACCGCAATCCTCAATACTTGCGTGTTGAACCAGGGGAGGGAAGGGGATGAAAGAGATGAGTGACTTATTGTCGTGGTAGAGTGTTATTGCTGATATCTGAATTAACTTAGTGCGTTGCGACGCATTCAACAAATAACCACTCGTGTGGCATAATTTTTACGGTGGACACAAGAACATTGTTACTTGCATCGTGGAGGGACATTGACTCCAGTGCACTAGAAAGCCCTGACACTCTAAGCTAATCTACTTGCAGCATGTTCAGTTCCCTAAGCCACACTGCATCGCACCAACCAGACGCGTGTAGGGATGACCTCATGTGGAACATGGACTAGAGCAAGTGACAAAGTTTGCCCACGTTTTGAAGGAGAGAAATTATGAGTATTATTCTTTGTGCCTGAAAAAATGCAGTGTATATGTTGTAGCTCCGGTTTCTTGAAAGTGTCGGTGGGTCTGAGGCCCGGGCAGCGCTCAGACTGCATACATGTCGACATCCAATAAGCGACGCATTTGCGTGACGCCATCCTCACCGGTGAGAACATGAAGCAGAGTGGGTTGAGAGACCTGCCCTGACACCGCCACTACAGAAAAAGCACCTAGATAGAGTCGGCCTGTACGACTCATGTAGGCTCCTTCGTGGGCGGTGCACGAGGTACCGAAATCGGCGGCAGCGTGAGGGCTTCGGTATGCTTCCCACAAACTGTTCAATATTTCAATTTAATTTTTCATTTTTATACATTTTCGGCAACGTTTAGTTACCATGTTAGTTGTTGAGAGCAGATCAAAGAAATGATACACGTATAAAATTAATTGTATGTAAGGAAGAATAAATGAGGAACTAAACAAAACGAAGAGAGGATAAGCTAAAATAAAAAGAAGAAATGGAAGTGAAACAATAAAATATGCTAAGAGAACAGGAAAATGAAATAATAAAACAAACAACTAAAATAAGCACAAAGAAAAGAAAAATGAAACTATAAAATAAACAAGGCAAATGAAAAAATATGAGAGAAAGTTGCAAGCCAAGAGGAGTGATACGTTACTGTAGTTTTAACAAAACAAACGAGGTAAATGGGGTGAACGAGTAAAAAACATAACCAGGAAAAGGTAGAGAAGGAGAGATAGTGAAGAGCAAAGAAGTAGAGGGGTCTGACAGGAAATTGAGTGTTGAGTGTTCACCTCCTCGGTTGGGCCCTGAACCTGAAGCTTAGGGGGGAAACCAGCAAAAGCAATAGTAGATGACGCCTGTTGGAGTCTGAACCGCTCACCAGATTATATCAGATTCGATTAAGATAGAGTGACGAGGTTTCCTTGCGCAGTGGAGTCAGCGTCTTCCTAGCACAGTGAAAGTCTCGTCCTTCTGACGCCGGACGACAAAACAGCAACTAGTGGTGCATCATGATGAACGCACGGGTGTCGCACGAGGTATAGGAACATCGCAGGTGCTGAAGCCAAATGGTCCCGGCACTACCAGAGTAGCAGCAAGAAGGATTAACACTCAACCTACCCTGCTCCAGAGCCTCAGGCTTCGCAGTCGTCTTTAAGGTGCCGCGAGTAATGCACACAAACACCTGCTCAAGGGAAGATGAAGAAAAGACAGGTAACGGGGATTCCATGCACGAGATCTACACGCAGTGTAGGGAATCTTCCGCGTGAGCACAGCAAGAATGGAAAAAAGAAAAAAGGAAAAGAGCTTAACTTCACTGTTATTAGTCGCACGAAGTAGAAAATTGAGGACCTGTGTGTGTTTGTGTGTAAGATGCAAATGAGGTGAGTAACAGACAAAAAAATTCGCACAGGGAGAAACGGAGAAAGTGAGGGGTGAAGAAGAGATGAGTTTGAAGGTACATAATGTGTTCACCCGCCTGTTTTGGCCGTGTTTTTGTGAGGCCCGTGAAGCTGCTCACCAAGGATGAATGAAGCGAAGGAAGCTGTGACGAGGGCGGCAGCGCAGAGCAACAGCGTGTGCAGCATGTTGAAGTCCCCTTGAGGAATCCAGCCCATCACCACAGCAGCCACGCTCGCCAGGAACCCCACAACGATAGCTTGGCACTGGGGAGTGTAAATTCCGTAAGTAGTGCACTGAGTCAAGCTCCTAATGACTGAAAAAAAAGGAAACGAAGATGCCATTCTTCAGGTCTGCACCCAATTAGGGTATCTCACGCATGGAATGAGAATATAAATTAGTAGGAGACAAGGTTGCATGCAGGGAACAGTGCAACACCTGAACCAAAACAGTGGATGGACGAGGTGTGTTAGCGCAGTAGCAATGATTTGAGGGAGCAGCTCATGAAGAAGTGGAAGGTAAACAACTGCCACGAGAACGAGAGAGAAGTAGTGCGTGCATACGACGGTAAAAGAATGACCAAAATTGGACGACTGTTAAACTGGAGTGAATAACACTTCATGAAAATGAATTAGCCAAAGAGTTAGAGCTGGAACATAGCATCCAACAATGCATTCCAGGTAGCTGGTGATCACAGGCTGATTGAAATATCCGATACACGGTGATAGGATTCAGAGTGTCCCTCAGCCTTTGGGTAAAATCAACCAACCTGTATGAGGGCGAGGTTGCCGACGATCATGGAGATGCAGTCTTCGCTCTTGTCGAGGTGTCCCATATTGGCGTGAGTGGAGAGGCGGGAGGCGAGAGTCATCTCGAGGTTACCCTTGAGACCGAGCAGAGCGGGCACCATGATGAACAGCTCCGAGATCACCACGAAAACGTCCCAATGCTGATACAGGCAGGAATGAATGATACAGGAATGATTCATTTGACAGGTTACAATGCCTAAGCTGATTTATTGAGAACTATTTTCACAAAGCAACCTCAGTTTCAAGTTGTGTCATTCCCGCAGAGTTTAGAGAGCGACCAACGTAGTTGTCGGCAATAACCGGTTACGGTCGGTGTCAGTTTAAACACAGTCATGATTGTCAACGTTCTCTTCGGGATGCATATCTGATAAAAGATACATTTAAACAGTACATCGTTTATTCTCAAGCAATACCAAGCTTTCGCAAGAGGAAAACAGCAGCGCGCTGCATGCAACAGTAATGTGTGCGCGTTGGAGTTAGATATTAATGGTGTGGCATTTACTTGTCGCTCAAATCTAATCAAATAAATAGTTTGGTCTCACCTGCACCATGTCCAGCACAAGTCCTGCCCCAACCATGCCTAGGCCCGCCACCAGGAAAGGCAGCATCACCTGCAACACATACACTGTTAGCACAACTGAGAGGGAAGCACATGCAGTGCATTACACAAATGAGTTGATAGCTCCAACACGTCGAGTGAAGGGTAGAACGCGATCAACTTTCTTCCAAATATCGATTGAAAAGTATTACATTCTCCCATCCCATTGAATAGAACTCGGTGAAAACGTGAGATAACAAGAGCAGTGTTACATAAACACACAACTGCTCGACACCAACAGTCCAGTTTTACGGTAATCTATTTAGATTTCAATTGGATTAAATGAAACGGATTAATGTATTGAAATCAGAACAGTTCACGCTGACTTAGACTTAGTGCAAAACATCTGTGTATTCTGATATTCTTGCAAATTAACAATCGGTCATTATACAGATACAGACACAAGGCCGCATCCCCTGTTCATTGCACGCTCTCTCGCCCCCTCCACATTCATGTCTCTTCTTCCCAACGCCTGCTTCACACCATCCATCCACCCAAACTTCGGTCTACCTCTAGGCCTGCGACCACTCTGTTCTCCAACTTCTTCACCATCCCTGTTCTGATTCGAACCACGTCGTTGGTGATCCAGTCTCTCAGCGTTACTCCAGCCATGCTCCTAAAACACTTCATCTCGAAAACATTCAACCTTCTTCTCTCCTCTGCTCTCACCCCCAAAGTCTCAGCTCCGTAGGGTACAGTTGGGACAACAACACCTTCATACAACCCTCTCTTTGCTTCACGGTCATTATACCGAAATAAATTTAAAAACCCTAAGCCCAAATGGATGTTAAATTTTTTGAATTCCCAAGAACTCACAAGCATGAGGAGTCTGCAACAGAAGCATGCACACTCCGCTGAAGCATTCACACGCAAACAAAATGAGCTCTTTGGCACTTGAGGTCCATCTGGGATTCTGAAACACACACTTCGGGTCATGAGTGAGGCCCGAGATCAGTGTCAGCAGCAGGGCCCGAGGGCATTTACTGGTTTACCCCACGTACTAGTTACCGGGAGCTCTCACACCAGTGTCCATCCCGTTTCTAGAAGAGACGACAAGGGCGTCTCATTGAGAAATAGTACTGATATTTCGAGACACAAAATTTAAGGCCCTATTCAAGCTATTCGGAGCGTCTGGGACAACTGATCCTCAAGTACTAACCTATCGATCTTACCTAACCGAATAACTAGATTATCCGCCTTCATTGGGTAATGTTTGTGTAAATCCAAGATTTTTTTAATTAATTAGATAGTGATCACAGATTCTGTAAAATGTTTTGAACACCTATGGACAATTTGGAAGTTATTTCAATCTTTCAGTTTCAGGATATTCATGGTTTTAAAATTTTGATTAGTATGGAATTGAATGAAAGGTTATTTATTGCTTTCCTAGCCTTCTTTTGCAGTACAAATATTTAATCCATTTTATTTTCGTCTGTTCCATGCCAGGCTTTGATTCCGTAAAAAAAAGAATGGCCGGAATAACATGAAACAAAAGATTTTAAGGACAGATTGAGGGAGGAATTCATCAAATTAATATAGAATGCCTATAGATCTTGACAATTTAGATTATATTCTGTCAATGTGAGTTTAGAATTATAGATTTTTACCAAAATATACGCCAAAAAATTGAGTTGTCTACCTACCTCAAGAATTCTATAGTTTCAAATGTTCACGAGTGGTAAATTTAGCGTCTGTCTGTACGAGAATAATATGTAATTCGCTTTTGCCATAAATTCTAATTTGATTTGCAGTTAGCCACTTGTTTACATGATCGGGTTCCTCCATTCCATTCAAACACTGAGGCAGTGTTTGAATGGATGCAAGTAGATAAGGTACTATCTTCAGCAAACAATGTATATTCGAAAAAGAACGATTCAATTACTAAATCATTTACAGAAATTTAGAAAAGCAGGGGCCCTAAAACATAAGCTTGAGGAAAACCATGGCAAATATCAAGCTTAGTAGATTGTGTTTTGTTTCCCGTTACATATTGCTTGTGGTTGGGCAAATGTGAAGTGACCCAATCAGTGGCGATTTGTCGTAATAAAACTCATCCATTCACAACCATTATCCACTCACGCCTATCCATTGCAAGTTTTCTCGTTACCTCCTTCATAACGCCTAATTCACGCCATCCATCCACTAAACTTTGCTCTACCGGTAGGCCTTCGCCCACTCACCTCCACTTTCATCACACTTTTCCTCAATCTCTCTTCATCCATCCTCACCATATTCCCAAACCCCCTCGGAACATTTGACTCAACTCTGTCTAATTTCCTCACCGTTCCCGATCCAATTCAAACATCATTATTGTTCCTTTCCCACGAGTCACTCTGGCCATGCTCCTGAAAGACTCACTCTAAACATGCTCCTTAAAGATTTCATTTCAATTATATTCAACCTCTTACTCTCTTCCGCTCTCGCCTCCCTAGTCTCCCCCTTCGACTTCGCCGTGAACAGCAGTTGGGACAAACACCGCCTTATACACAGAACTTCCTCCATGTCCTCTCCATTTAGGAGGACCCATATTCGACTCGCATCGACTATCCACGAACAAGTCATTAGCTACCTTACTTTAACCCAACTCAACTCGCAGCTTCCTTTTCTCACACACTCTGCTAAACTGCAAGAGTAGCCTAGACAACTTCATTTACCAATAGCAACTGACTGAACTGTCATCGCCGCCCATCGGCTCCCTACAGCTCAAAACCTTAATCTCCATTACACAGTTGTTCACCTCCCTGACTTCCCCATCCATGGAGAGATTAAACAGCCAGGGAGACACAACGTGACCTTCTCTCATTTTCCTTTTTACGGAGTGATATGCCAATGGTATTGCACTCCCCTCGCTCTCCATGCAAGTGCAATACCATTGGTATTGCAGTCCCCTCGCTCCCCATGCACTGCCGCCGACATGAAACTCTGCACTGATTTCAACCAGTTTTTGCCCTGTGTTTCTTACCTGCATAGGTTAGCTTTCAAGTGAGAAACTGTTCGCTAATTCCAATAGTGGGTCTGATAATTAAGCTGTTCTTTAATGTTGCTACCGTGGCGGCGGTGTTCGTTTAACTTTAGCTATGAGCCCATTGCACCATAAAGGGGTGCAGTGATCATAGCTTTGCTCCTGCACCCTTGCAATGCAAGTAACGCGTAGAGGAAGTGCGATGGGGCAATCGTAACCCTTTTGTGCTTATACGGTAATCCATTTACGTGCAATCCTTGTTCCACTTACAAATTCGTCCTACAATTGATTACTCTGTAAACTTCATCATAGAACCAATTTTTAGAATACTGCAAACTTCTGTTTGTTGCGTTGCAGAAGTGAAAATTACAACCATTTGTGGCCCACGCTGGATAATTTACGTATTATTTACTATCGTAGATGCAATGACGGACATTGCAGCCCATCTTCAAATGGCGACCGTTTCGTTCAGGGTTTGTATGAGTTTAGATTGATCATCGTTTGAAGTTTGTATCAATAATATGTCGCCTGCTTCATTTTGGGTTTGAAGTTCAATCACTCCTTGCGTAATATTTTTTCTTCAAACTTCAATAAGAAAACTGGGAACGCAATAATTAAGATCGCCAACGACAGCTTTGGCCCTCAACATCCATCAGTAGCTGCTTGAGGTAAGATCGTCGCTCACAAACGGGGCCATGTTATATTCCAATCACTTTGATTATTAAGCAGTTTTAAAATGCGAGTTACTGTGCGGGTGACTGGTATGAACATATTTGTATGACTGTATATGCTTCATGAAAAAACAGTCTACATCTTGGCAGTTTGATGTACGTATACACACTCCTACTGAATGCAATACGACAGCGATAAGTAAAATAATTGTATGATTTGTGCTTGTGCGATTGTCTATTACGATGTATCTCTATTTTATGTATAACTTATGTCGTTTATTCGGCTCTTTGTAATCGCGCCATGTTTTAGACCCATCTTTGCACAATGTCAGCACATTTGCTTTTCCCAGCCCCATGTATTCGTGACTCCCCAAGTCCATGTACTTGCGATTTCCCAACCCCACATGATTCTTACTTCAAAAT
Organism: Gammarus roeselii; assembly: GCA_016164225.1. Lineage (NCBI taxonomy): Eukaryota > Metazoa > Arthropoda > Malacostraca > Amphipoda > Gammaridae > Gammarus > Gammarus roeselii. The sequence goes on along the minus strand of SDVV010023357.1, from coordinate 4,877 downwards.
AGACGTTCTCTGTAAGAGCATTGATGATAATATCGTACATTTTATTTTGCTCCATAAAGTATGAACCGGCGGCCAAACTCAATGAGATGGGCTGTGACGAATTCAATTCAAATTTTTAGTTTCGCTAATCCAAATAGTGTATTTGATAATGAAATTCACCCGTAGGTTATATTTAAGAATTGACAACCTATAGCTAAACGATGAAAGAAAAAGATTTACTACTCCATACAACCGCAGCACCCTAAACAGCGTCTCCTTGTCGACCATATTACAGGATTTTCCAGATCCATGAAGGCTCAGAACCCATCCTTTCCTTTCGCAATGTAATTTTCACAGACTTGTCCCACGGTACAAATCTGATCGGCACACCCTCAACCATTCCTCGCCAATCGCAACACACGTACTGTCTGTAATCCTCTTGATTAGTCCTCTCCCGTACAGCTTACCGACAACACACAATAAACTGATACCTCACATGTTGGAGCATTCATCTCGTTTCTTTTGCAAGCACTGCGCCACTCAATCGGCACGCCCGACACAAAGCACAGATTCATTAGCCTCATCAGTCATTCGACTACCATCATTACTCCACTCCTCGTTAGCCACTCGGTCGCTACGCCGTCCAAACCAGGGCCTTTGCCTCTCAACTTTCAATAACTCATCGAAATACTCGGCCCACCTCTTCGTTACATCATAACTCTTAAGCAACAACCGGCCGTTCAAGTCTTTCACCACCTCCTCTCCTCCTTCCCGGTTTCCTGTTTCCTCACCCTCCTTCGCTTTTCCAAAACAACTTTTTGTTCTCATACAATTCAGGCACAACCGCCTATCCCGCCTGGCATGGGCGTCTCTTGTACTCTCCTCACCAACCGCTTCGCCACATTTATCTTCTCTCTATAGTTCTCATAGGCCACCACCGACCACGCTCGCATCCACTCCACTGAGGCCTATCTCTACTCCGCCATCGCCAGTTATTCCTCAGCGATCCACCATTTACCATCATTCCTGCAACACCTGCCCACACCACACACATTTTTCGTTCTACTCACAAACACATCTCTGGACGTCTCCCATTCGTCCTCAACATTATCCAGGCCTTGCCCTTTAACATTGTCATATCCTTTCTTCAACGCCTGCTGGAACTCCCCACCTTTGCTTGCAACATCCAGTTCCCTCACCGTCACCACCTCTCTTTGACCGCCCACTTAGTTCTAATTAAACGTCTGCTCCACTCTTACTTTCACCTGTAGATGGTCAGACATTCCTCCACCCTCCCCTCTCAACACCCGCACATCCAACAGCCTCCCAACCACTCTCCCCAAAATCAAAACAAAATCTATCTGCGCTCTCTTCACCACTGCACCATGGATCCTCTCAACCCATGTGTACTTGTGGAAATCTCATTTTCTTGGATGAGCTTTCTCTTCCACTTGTAAGAGCCATATGGTTTTGCATTGCGCTTCTGCTTTTTATTCGAATGAATCCTGAAGAGAAAACATTACAGAGACGTTTCTACGAGAGAATCTTGCTAGCATCCGTTGAACGTAGTTTTCGACCGATTTAAACCTTTGTGTCTTTTAACTTAACTCGGTAATTTTAAAACTTTCAAAATTCTCGACTGTTTCCGATTTTATACGGTAAAAATCTGGCTGCTCGACGTTAAATGTCTGGTAGATACAGCGTGGCGTCTAACGCGCTTGGCGGCCTAGATGTCTGCTAGGTACCGTGCGGTGTCTCCCGCGCTCAACTGTCTGCCGGCTGAACCCCCAACCTCCTCCTTTCTTATATAAGTGGGAGTTGAGCTACCTCATCATTCATTCGTCGCTCTTGCTTCGGACGCAGCGCACTCCCGCCTCACTCGATCCAACAGATCGTCGCACTTTTTCGAAAGGTAAGATTCAGTGCGTGGCGGCCCATCTGGGCAGTGGATTAGTGACCCGCTGCTCCTAGAGCCACAGATAGGGTCGGCATTTATAGTCATGCCGTACTGAATTTGCTCTCATTGCGCAGCATCCCATCAGAATTTGTCGACACACAAATTTATAAATTTGTCGACTTATAAATTTGTCGACTTATATATTCGTTGACTTATAAATTCGTCGACTTATAACTTCGTCAACTTATAAATTCGTCGACTTATAAATTTGGCAACTTATAAATTTGTCGACTTATAAATTTGTTGACTTACAAATTTGTCGACACAGAAATTTGTCGCCACACAAAATTGTCGCCTTATTAATTTGTTGACATAAATTTGTTGACTTATAAATTTGTTGACACAAAATTTTGTCAACTCCAAATAAAAAAATATAAAATCGGTTGACATACAAAAATTTGTTGGCACATAACAATGTCGACACAACAATTGTGTTGACAAATAACTTTGTCGACACACAAAAAAAAAATGTTGTTTGTTGTAAAACATTTGCTGACACAACTAGTCAATTTTTGGTCGGATCGAACACTCTTTCTGCAATATTGTTTTATAACCATACTCTCATATGTTCTTTACCCCGCCTTATACTCTCTCTCCCTGCTTTCAGAAGAATACCAAACACGCTCTCCAAGTCGGGCCAACGGGACACCCGACAGCCCTCGCCCCAAGACCCATCGGCTTCTCGGCCCACCTGCTCCCGATGTGCCTACCCTTTGCCCAACGGTGACACACATACCACTTGCCTGAAGCACTCCGGCTGCTTTGCGAGACACGTGTATTGGCCAGCGGGGTAAGACATCTGCCCATCCGGCCATGAAAGCGACCTCAGGCAGTGCGGCCTACGAGGCTTTCCTGAACAGATATCGGGCCATGAGACGGAGATACACAGGCAACGTCACATGGGACACAAGGTCCTTTTTGCGCCCTGACTCCCGCCACCTTACACTTCCGGGCAGGCAACGCAATCCTCCTCGCTACTCGGAGAATAGGAACAAACGGAAGGCGAAGGAGGACAGCACGGCAGCAGACGGCCCAAGTTGTCTCCCCCAATCGTCGAGGGGCTTTGACAGGGATAGCCCTACTAACACGAACGGCCCCCTCTCGCCGTCACCTACCCCCGACGCGCCTGCCCCACCCTCGGTTTCTGGGTCACAGATGTGCGATGAAGGACGCATCACCTTCGGCGATCTCGGCACGCGATCTCAAACGGTAAGACAGCACGCTGGACATGCTGCCACCCAACCAGGAGGGGTTTCACTCGCAGTGAGAGTACACCTTTGGTGACCTAGACCTGCTCTCCGTGTCCATGCGGACCGCATCGGACGAGGGAGCCGCGACTCACCGCGCGCACCTTGACCGGACAGACCGCGTTCACGGCACCAGCCCCTTCCGGTACCATCACAACCCTCCCGCTTCTGGACGGTACCAAGGCGCACTCCGGTGGAGCTCCCCGATGACGAAACACCGCCTCTCCCCCTTCCCGGAGGAGAAGTGGTATGTGCCTCCCCTCAGCGCGACGTACACAGTGGGATTGGTGAGCTGCGACTATGAGGTCTACACCACAGTGCTCCCTAACAATCTGATCAAGGTTCATGAGAAAGGCCCTAACTTTATTTTCTCCCCGGTGAACTTCACCAGCACCGCGGTTCAGCTACTCGTCCGCAGGTCCACCCTTTTCTGTCGCCAGCAGGTTCGAAGAAGCTCCCTCTCCTGCTTCTCAAGAGTGTCTGTGCGGTTGAGCAGCCCTCCCATCGGGAGGTGACAATCAGAGAGGACGGTTTGTTTGTTCTGGAAAGTAGCCCAAATGCAATATTTCCTCGAGCAAATCAATACCATCCTGTCGAACGGGTTGGCACCGCAGAACATCGACGCTTGGTCAAACACGGACTTTGCTCTCACAGCTCAATGCCCCGTAGTCAAGTGCCTGATGGAATTCGCGAATGCTCCGATCCTCTCCTCAAAGGGTCACTTCGACGCCACAAAGGATCCGATCGCTTTCCCAGTCCATCACATTGCCAAAGAAGCACGTTCCAAGAACTTCCAAATTCGCACACAGATGGCTCAAAACCAGCGCGGCTACATCCTCGACACATCACTGGCGGGGATTCTTGAGCGCATCCGGTCTTCCGTCCTCACCGATGGCACGCCAGTTACCCCTCAGTCACTGCGTTGCCTGTCAGAGCTTACCACAGGCTCCGTTTACAAACTATTGTCGGGATCCCTCTTCGACGCAGCGCAGTGAAGATACCAGATTTGGCTTCAGACGCTGGACAGGCTGGCTCCGGAATCCGTCCGCACCGCCCTTCTAGCAGGGTCGGCATTTGAACCTCAACTTACAAGCTAGCAAGGCGTTAGACACTTTCCGTATCAGAACAGAGGTCTTCTTCTTTCTGGGCCCTCCACATCGGTTGATTGATTGATTGATTTGGGCCTCATCCCTCCACATCGGGTTTCATTGCCCCTGCTCCACGGAGACACCCGCAACACCGAGAAGCTGTCTTACACATTCCCTCTATAGCCGAGGCGAAATAGCACGAAGCTTCTTTCGTGGCTGACCCGCACCGCCCAGAGCGCGCCCTACGTTCCAGCAGGACGCTAGCCTAGACAACTCTATGGGAGGCGGGTGGTCTCCAGTGCTCCTCAGACAAGCTTCAGGTCCCGCCCCTTTCTACCCTGGAGGCCCGGGGATGCACCCAGTACATTCCAAGGAGGGGAAGTCGCGGGGTCGAGGAACCTCGGCACGAAAACGACTTTCCCCTCCCGCTCGCAGCCCACAGCTAACCACAGACAGCGACCACCCCTCCCCCCCTCCTTCCGCAAACTCAGACGTTCTGCCGGCAACCATCAGGAACCGTCTCGCGCACTGGACCAAAGCCACGCCTTTGGTCAAACGCATTATCGTCACAGGCCTCTCCTGAAAATGGACGCCACGATTCCCCCC
>SDVV010023356.1:0-12772 GCA_016164225.1 Gammarus roeselii | reverse complement strand
CTTTCAACTTCGTCTCACTCAGCGCCAACACATCTAACTTGCTCCTCACGAATATCTCGCCAATCTCCCTCCTCTTTACATCACTCGTACTACAGCCACGCACATTCAGCGACCCTAACAATAGGGTTTGGAGAGGCGTGTGCCTCTCCTCCCCCCGCTCGTCTTGCCATCTTCGAGGAAAGGTTTTTACAGAGAACGGGATTCCTAGCCCCTTCGCTCCGCCCCGTTTTGTCGTCTCCGACACGCTGGGGGTTGCGGTAGCGCGATTCTACTCCCGGCTACGGGGCGCCCCTTTAGTCGCCTTCTACGACACGCGGTTGATACGGTAGCACGATTCTAAGGCCCCGGCTACAAGGCTTATACATGACCTAAAATAATTTTAAATGAATACCACGATAGCAATGGTTGCAATAATTATGACAGTAATGGATTGTACTTTGACCCGGGCCCCACCTCAACCGGAGCCCCACCGCGAGCCATCGCACGCCCCCCCGTAGGGTACGAGGCAGTAATGGAAGCTGTAAATGAGGACCACTCATTAACGCGGCATTATACCAGGAGATATTGACTTCACAAGACTGTTGTAGACACAACACACACTATTCACTCTATGCAACAGTCAATCAAACCATTTTAATAAACAAGTCTCAAAGAAAAAGCCATCTCAAATGATATAATAGCTATATCTCATATTGTTACAGCCATTTTTTTCTGCATTCACTATTGTAGCCTATATACACAGGAAGGAGATAATTTTGAATGATAATTTCCAAAGGGCTGCGGCAGCAGCCCTTTGGAATTTCTCGTAGATGTATGATAAGGTCACGCTCTGAAATGCCTTCGGCAAGGCCCTCTACATCGTCCCATGCGACATGTGTCGAGTATTCCTCACAGCTGGCTTTCCGGTAGTTGAATCGAAGTTCCTGTGCGTCGGGATTGTTTGGTCGGTTAGTAGGGAGCGATATGATCACTGGGTTGTGATCACAGTCATGTGTTGAATGCAAGACTCCCCCAAACGAGTTGGGGAGCTAAAGTGGGGGAACAGATTGATAAATCGATGGCGGTTTCACTTTCGAGGGTGATCCGTGTGGGTTGTCCGTCGTCGAGAAGAACCAGGTTGTCAGTTTCCATGGTGTTGACCATTATCACTCCTCTGGGGTTCGTTATCACGCATCATCACACTTCGTGATAGCTGTTGAAGTCTACAAGTAGGAGTACGGGATGATGCTGTTGGTTAAGCAGATTGGTCATTAGTGCCTCCGTGAGGTCGTGGTATCGTGACGAGTAATAGGTCCTGAGATACATATCTTCACTGCGACAGCTTGGAGTTCTGTTCTCAGAGGGAGGAGGTGATGAGGTATGCTTTGATGGATCATAAGTGCCACTCCGCCGTGCGCAGTCACATTGTTGTGACCTTCGTGACGGTGTATGGCATAATGAGGGATTGTGAAGGTGGCTGTGTCACGGAGTTTGATCTCCCGGAGGCCTACCACCAAAGGTTTATGGGTGGAGATTAGCGATAATAATTCATCTCTGTAGCTTTCAAGTCCCTGGCAATTCCACTGAAGTATTGTGTTGTTAATTTCGGATCTGTTTCACACACAGATTTTGATGGTCTGAAGCGGTCGCGTGGTTTGTAGGAACTTTCGTGGTGTTCTTGTCTATGAGGCGCAGGTGTCCTAGCTCGAGAGCGTTCGCATGAGCGTCCGCTTTCTGTAGAACATGATCTCCTAAACTCACTGCGTTCTCGGCTGTGAGTGCAATTGTTGGAGGAGGAGGAGGACGAGGGAGTACGATCTTTGTGTTTGCTTCTCGAGCGAGCGCGTTTCTCTTCTATGGAGGGTTTTTCAAACTTTATGATGGGCTGAGTAGTAGTCGTTGGCATATTTGAGTAGAGTGAGATGCATGGTAGATCAGTGGTTTGGGGTATCAGTTCTTCGTTGAAGATTTTCAACGCGTCCTCGCGCAGGCGATGGTCGTTCTTACTTGTGAGATGTTCTGGTGTTGGGCATGTTAGCTGAGGGTTGACCGTTTGAACTGCCACCGCACTGGGTGCGGTTGCAGTCAAGACGGTCAGAAGTCGTTCAACGCTCTGATCGAGGCGAGTTGTGGCTTGTGGGGTGTTACTAATCTTTTTGCTTATTGGCGAGAGGGTGTCGCGTATCCCGCGGTCGTCGTCGGAGGAATCTTCGTCTCTTGGCCTTTTGATTTTCAGGTTATTGGACCTCTCCTCGTAGTCGACCGAAGCAGCATCCATCGCAGTGCGTTCCTGGGCACTGGTGGATTCATTGCTTGGGGCATCCGCCCCTATTACGGGGGCGGTCGCTGGGCTGGTTGTGGTATTGTTAGTAGTTGAGAGGGGTGTTGGGGTCACGGTAATAGTTTGTGTTAACTTTACGCGCGAGTATTGTCTGATGGGGTAGACTTAGTTGTGAATTTAAATGCTTTGGCGTAATTCAAATAACGGAAGTTCAAGTTTTCGTCGTAAAAGATTTGGATGGCATGTTTTCGTGTGACTCTGCGGGCATTTTGCATGATTGTCATTGCTTTTTGGTCCATTTGCTTTGGGCAGTGGCGGTCACCTGCCTCATGGAGGCGTGAACAGTGGTAGCATTTAGGTTGGCGGGCTGTGCAGTCCTTTCAGTCATGCTCGCCGGCGCACCTCTTACAGCGTTGGGGTATGTATGGCTGGCAGTATTTGATGATGTGGCCGTATTTAAGGCATTTTTTGCACATAGCAGGCCATATCGCCACTGGGTAAGTTTTCGTTTTTCCCTGTTTGCCCGGGATTGCTATAAACTCCGGTGTGTCACGTCCTGGGAAAGTGATTTGGTATGCGGTGGTGTGGATGTTTCGTGGTTTGATCAATTCTGCTGGGGAAACATTGGTGATTCCATAATCCTTTGCTAAACCTGCGGCAAAAGCCCTCAGGTCAGTTTTGGGAGTGAAGTTGGAAGTGTATATAATTCGTCTTGTAGCATTGAAGAACGGATGTATTTCAACAGTTACTTTGTGTTTGTCTAGTTTGTTAAACCTTCGTATAGCGTTACTTTGCTCAATATTTACCACGTGGGCCAGATATTTCTTTCCCCGTCGGCTTATGTTTATCGGTCTGATCAGATTTGGGCCGCTCTTCTCTTTACCTCATTCGTACTACAGCCACGCACATTAAGCGACCCGAACAATAGGGTTCGAAGAGGTGTGAGCCTTTCCTCCCACCGCTTGTCTTGCCGTCTTTCAGGAAGGGTTTTACAGAGAACGGGATTCCTAGCCAGCCCCTTCGCTCCGCCCTTTTCAGTAGCCTTTTACGAAACGCAGGGGTTACGGTAGCACGATTCTACTCCCGGCTACGGAGCCGACAAATTATATCGGCAAATTTCTGTCTTAACAACTTTCTGTCTCGACATATTTCTATTTTGATAAATTTATGTCTCGACTAATGTCCGTCTTGACAAATTGTCGTGTCGTGGGACGCAGCTCACTGAGAGCAAATTCAGTACGGCAGGGCAATAATTGCCGACCCCATCTGTTACTCTAGGGGAAGTGGGTCACTAATCCACTGCCCAGATGGGCCGCCCCACACTAAATCTTACCTTTCGAAAAGGTGCGACGCTCTGTCAGGATCGAGTGAGGCGGGAGTGCTCCGCGTCCGAAGCAAGAGCGACGAATGAATGATGGGGTAGCCCATGGAGGTATAATAGGAGGAGGGAGCATTGGCTGCGTTGTGTGTGTATTCGAATGAAGCCAGTTCTGGTGCTCGGCTTACTGGGAGTCAGTGTTAGTGCAACCGCCGGACATGGAGGTTGTGATGGTCATGCTCGTGATCATGGGTCGACGCTGTGCAACATAAAATATGGCGCATTGTCAAATAACTTTTGGCTGCCTACTCTATAAATTTTGCAAGCCTTTCAATAGCTCTGCCGGCACATATGCTGGCACAAAAGAGTCGGAGCTGCCACACCCTCCCCGCACCACGTCTGAATTGCGACTGAGGCGGCCAGAGCACAAGCTACCGAGCACCAGAGCTGTATTCATAGAAATGAGCCCATGCTCCCTCCTCCCTATTATACCTCCATGGGGGAGCCCAATCCTCGCTTATACAGAAAAGGAGGGGGTTGGGGGTTAGCCGGCAAACAGCTGAGCGCGATACTTGGTACCTGGAAGACATTTAGACCGACAGGCGCAACGCGCACCGATTGAGACCCAAAATGTCTCAATCGGTCGAAAACTGCGTTCGACAGATGTTATCAAGATTATCTCATAAAAATGTCTCTGTAATGTTTTCTCTTCAGGCTTCATTTGAATAAAAGCAGAAGCGTACTGCAAAATCATACGGCTCTTACGAGTAGAAGCAAAAGCGCAATAGAGTCAAAGTCCTCCAGTACTGAAAAAGAGAGAAAGGATAGGAGGATCCTATATTTGAGGTGAGCGCAAGTAATACATACGTTTTGATGCTGGATGGTCGCACGGTGAGGACGTATCCAGGAAGGCAGAGCGTGGTCTCGGTGTGTCGGGGAGTGTGTTGTGCTCTTTGTTGCTGCGGGGAATTGCTGCTTTGTCTAGCACCAGATGTCGGCCTTCCTCCGGTCGCATCAGATGTGTTGCTTAAATTATCAGACATATTTTCCGTGCTCTCCTGCAACAAAATCGAGACATGGGTGTTGACATCGAACTGGGTTTCATGGAAGAAATTACTGATTTAGACATTTTTGTTCCAATTATAATTTAAACCTGTAAAAATTTCAAACTGGCCATTCTTCACCTTACTGCTGAATAAAATAGCGTGGTTGCTAAATGCAGATGTCTCATTTTATAGCAAAATGCTAACCATGCGTTCATCCATTTTTCAAACCTATCAAGTAACTAAAGGGAAATAAAAAATTAATTGGGCATGCAATTCCTCTTGAGAATATTGGCGTTGGTAGTTTCCAGCACCAGGGTCGGGATAGATTAGAGTTATAGGCAATCCTAGCTCGTTGGAGTCAATGTGCTTCTCAGGATTGGCTTATGAGCAGCCTTTGGGTGGTTTCTAAATGTAATCGGGTGCCATCAATGTTAAGATATTCAAAACAAATATTAGCCGTCAACACTGCTATCGCTGGAGGAAGGGGCGTTAGAAGATACATGCACAATTAAAAGCAGCATATGAATGGTAGCTACCCACAAACTGCAGCATGGGACAGTTGTCATGCATGGTTCAAAACATCGAAGGGTCTTAACAGGAAGGTGCAGGTGCAGGGTGGCCGATGCGCAGAACTCACGTAGTTGCGCGGAGTCGCGGCTGCACTAGACCACAACAACGGTTGAGACGAGGACGGCGAAGGAGTGCCGCTCTCTGGAGGCCCCGAACTCTCGAGTCGCTCATCATCCCTCCCACCACCACCCAAACGAGATCTCCTGGCCGCCTCACTAACCCTTCTACTGCGGGGGTCCTCTACGTTGGCTGTATCGTAAGGAGCTCTTCCATGACGACGGCGTCTCCGTCTCCTTAGGCTGTCTCCGTGCACTTCGCTGAAACCCTTGTTGAGGCTTGATTCGCTGATGCCGAACAGCATGAACCAACAACCCTGGGCTAGGAGCCTGTACTTGGGTTGTCCGCACTCCCTAAGCACTACGAGAATGTTTTGACGGAGCTTGTGTAGAGACTGCATACTTAGCCGGGGGACCAGGTCGTCCCCAACAACGACGGACATGACGAAGTCGCGGGTATGGCTAGCAAATTCTTCGGAACAAAGGCCACCGGGAGGGGAGTAGGCGAAACAGATGATTTCGCGAGGTGGGCGACGACGGATACTGTTGTTGAGATCTTCCGCTTTGTCAGACCCCGTGTTTGAGGAAGCACCGTTGAGTTGGTACTTGGCAGTATTACCAGAGGAAGCTCCACTTTCTCTCGCCATCAATTCGGGTTGACTCAGATTTGATTTCACGTAGCTAGAGTTTTCTACGACGCTCTTCCTGTTTTTCTCCCCTGATTGCATTTCATCATTATCCATTAATTTAGGAGCACCTGGTGCTTCCTTATCTCCATTTGCTTCAGATTGTTGACGGCACCCGGTTTCTCCACTCCGGACACTCCCAACACCGGCTTGTCCACCACCGTTACTACGCGGGGCGGGTTCGGGGAGCAGGGGTGCCCCGGTCCACTCTACCCCTGCCCTCTGGGCCTCCCTTTGATCCTGCCTGAGCCGGGCGGCGAGCACCACAGCGGCTCCCGCCCCAAGGCTGTGGCCAGTCACCACGATACGGTAGTTGGGCCGCTGGAACAACGCGCGACACAGCACCTGGAGACAGAGGAAGAACAGGATTCGATTAGAGCCTCGTTTCTACCGGAGCCTCAATGAGTGTCGTCGCATGCTCCCCCGTGGGCTACGAAGGAAGAACACGAAAAGCTATTCAAGGATTAATCAGATTTGAGTTAACGGGATTTCTACCGCGGTCGACTTGATATCCTTCTCGCACTACATTTATAAAGAGGAATAGAGGATCCTCCAGCAACAGGTATAAAGCTGTTTTTCCTACAGTGACCACTGCTTCCCGAAATGAAACAGTCACCTGTGCCACCAGTATCCTTCATACCAGCCTCACTTCAAGATGGTAGAAACGAAGGATGGTCCACTGAGCTATGGTTCTCTCATAACACAATACATTCACGACGTCCAATTGCTTTCATGACTTTGATTTGATCTTCATTTCCACCAGAGCTTCAACGCGAGTCATAATAGGCTCCCCCGTAGGGCTCGATGATCATGGATTCCAGTAGGCTCGCACGCCTCAGTGTGCGAGAAAAAAAACAAGGCTTTCAAAGTTAGAAAAATGTGAAAAGTTTAGCCATATCAGACGCACGCTGGTGCGCACAAGAAATACGCTAGACGAGACGGACCTCCGCGTCCAATCATTTAGAACGTCATGAGTAATATGCACGCATGCTAGTTCGCACAGGTAGCATCGTCGAAACTGATACAAGGTTCACGGCTACACGGACAAAGTTAGCTCAGACAGCAACACAACACGACCTAGTAAGTCGATTATAGTACACTTCATTTATTCAGATGAGACTCAGACGAAACGAATCCTCGCTAAATCCTTTGGAACTTCAAGAGTAATATGTACGCACGCTATTGCGCATAAGTATCATCGTTGAGACTGGTACAAGGTTTATGACTGAACGGATACAGTCAGCTCCGACAGCAACTTTAGTAGATACAGACACTAGGCCGAAATCCCCCAGCATGGGGAGGCCGACGGTAAGGCGCACCTCACACTCGTACCCCTTAGCTCGTTAGTGCAAAAGGGTCCGGTTGGGAACCCCGATACACACTCTCCGGGTCATGAGTGCGGTTCGAGGTCAGTGTCGGCAGCAGGGCCCGACAGCGTGACTGGTTTACCCCTGCCGCGACCATCTCGTCTCTCAACGATATGCCTAGGGCGGGAAAGCACATCAGGGCAGCGTCAAAACTCATCCGTTCACTATCATTCTCCACTCACGCCTACCCAGTGCACGCTCTCTCGCTATCTCCACACTCTTGTCTCTTCTTCCTAACGCCTGCTTTACACCATCCATCCACCTACCCGAACTTCGGTCTCCTTCTAGGCCTACGTCCACTCGCCTCTGACTTCCATCTCCCTTCATCCATCCTCACCATGTGCCTGAACCATCTCAGAACACGCGAATCAACTCTGTCCTCTAACTTCTTCACCATCCCCGTTCTGATGCGAACCACATCGTTAGTGAACCGGTCTCTCAGCGACACTGTAGTCATGCTCATCAAACATTTCATCTCAAAAACATTCCACCTTTTTCTTTCCTCTGCTCTCACCCCCCAAGTCTCAGCTCCGTACAGCACAGTTGACACAAAGACCCCCTCTTACAGCCCTCTCTTTGCTTCCATCCCCAACGTCCTGCAGCTCATTACGCTCTTCAGTGCACCCAACACTTTACACCCCTCCTTCACTCGCGACTCTACCTCAGTTTCCACAAATTCAGTCTTCTCCACTTGGGAGCCCAGATACTTAAAACATTGTACTTCTTCCATTAGCTCTCCATTTAGGAGTACACTTATTTTGCTCACATCGACAGTCCTCGAACATCTCATTGCTTTACTTTTACACACGTTCACTTGAAGCATCCTCCTCTCACACACTCTACCAAACTCAGACACTAGCCTACATAGCTTCTCCTCCGAATCCGCAACCAGGGCTGTATCATAAGCAAATAGCAACTGGCTCAGCTGCCAACTCCGCCCATTCGCTTCCAAAGGCTCCAAGCCACGACCCAGCACACTCGCGTTCACCTCCCTGATCACTCCATCCATATAGATATTAAACAGCCAGGGAGACATCACGCAGCCTCGTCTCAGTCCCACTTTCACTGAGAACAAATCACACACCACGCTTCCCACTCTGACACATGCTCGTCTGCCAACATAGAAACTCGGCACCGCTTTCAACAAATATCCGCCCACTCCATACAAACGCAACACCCTCCACAGCGCTTCCCTGTCAATCCTGTCGTATGCCTTCTCCAGATCCATGAAAGCCCAGAACACGTCCTCTCCCTTCGCAAGGTACTTCTCACATACCTGTCTCACTGCAAAAATCTGATCGACGCACCCTCTACCACTCCTAAAACCACACTGTTCCTCTCCAATTGCGCAGTCCGTACAGTCACTAATCCTTTTGATCAGCACTCTCCCTATAACTTACCAGCCACACTTAACAGACTTATACCTCTCGAGATGCAGCATTCATTTTTATCTCCTTAGCCCTTATACAGCGGAACAATGCAGGCACTGCACCACTCAATTGGTACCACGCCTGCCTCATAACACAAGTTCAGTAAACTCAACAACCATTCGACAATCGTTACTCCACCGTTTTCAGGCACTCGGTCACAACGCCATCCAAATCAGCGGCTTTCCTTGCTTTCATCACCTCCTGCACTTCTTCCCTGGTAATGTCCGCCACAAGTATCTCCCAAAACTGGCATCCGAGCACCACCACCCACAGCAACAATGTCAGCCTCTCTGTCATCCTCGACATTCAACAACTCATCAAAATACTCGGCCCACCTCTTCCGTACATCACCACTTTCCAACAACAAATGGTCCTTTTTCATTTTTCACCACTTTGTATGGAGTGGGCGGACATCGGTCGAAAACGGTGCAGAGTTTCTATGCTGACAGCCGAGCATGAGTCAGAGTGGGGAGCGAGGTGAGTGATTGGTTCACAGTGAAAGTGGGACTGAGACACGGCTGCGTGATGTCTCCCTGGCTGTTCAACCTCTATATGGATGGAGTGGTCAGGGAGGTGAACGCGAGTGTGCTGGGTCGTGGTTTGGAAGTTTTGGAAGCGAATGGGCGGAGTTGGCAGTTGAGCCAGTTGCTATTTGCTGATAATACGGCCCTGGTTGCGGATTTGGAGGAGAAGCTATGTAGGCTAGTGTCTGAGTTTGGTAGAGTGTATGAGAGGAGGAAGCTTCAAGTGAACGTCGGTTAAGAGTAAAGTAATGAGATGCTCGAGGACTGTCGATGCGAGCAAAATTTGCGTCACCCTTAATGGATTTGATTTGAATTGGGCCTCATTTCCACCAGAGCTTCAACGTGAGTCATAATAGGCTCCCCCGTAGGGCGCGACCGACGTTGATTCAGGTAAGTTCGCACGGCCTCGCGTGCGAAAATATTAGTCATGTCAAGATGAAGTCAGTACATATTTCAATTGTGGCATATTCGTGTACTAGCGCGTACGAGAGAGTAAAGAGTTAATGCGTATCTTCGTAAAATGTGTTGTTGTTATTTCTGTGCGTAATGGGGTGGAGAGACCACCTCATTTGCACAGGTGTTTGAGGTTTAGACAGCTTTGTATAGTCCGGTGTGTTTTCCGAAAGCGATAAGCTTTTTACGGTAGGTTGGGTCAGTGAGTAGGCTTTGTAGGTTGCACGGGGGATCTAGGAACGCTTGTCGGGCTGCAGCGAGTGCGTTGCAATCCATCAGGAAGTGTTTCACACTGATAGCCACTTGGTGGAAACTGGGGCAAGGTGGCGTGTTAGGTCCTATGTCGACATCCATCATGAGGTTGTGAGTTATCCACGTGTCCCGTGCACAAGCGGTTGATGAACACTTGGTCTTTTTTGTTGGTGAGGGTTTGACTGAAAGCATTTTTTGTCCACTCTGTTGCCACATTTCATCCCATGGGGATGATATATGGGAGTTGATGATAGGAAACCAGTCCCGTTAATGTATTTCAACAAATTGTTCTTGGTGAGTAGATGCCAGTTTAGCAAGCGAGTTCGCAAGTTCGTTTCCTCTTATTCCCGCATGCCCGGGGTTCCAGCAGAATTCCACTGCCTGACTCGTCTCGGTCATCACAAAGAGATCGTGCTGCATTTTACGTAGAACTGAATGTTCTTAGTGCAGTGTTTCAAGGTGGGTGAGGACACTCAGACAGTCTGAGAATACGACGTATTTGGGGAAGCGATGTGTTTTTGCGATAGAGACGGATAGTTCGAGTGCGCGAAGCTCAACAGAGAACACGGAGGCACTTGTGGGAGGTGGGCCGAGAGTGGGGTGTCCCCGCACACAGCGGCGTCTCCCACTCCGTTCGCGGTTTTGGAGCAGTCAGTGTATATGTGGCGGTGCTCTAAATATTCTTCCTTGAGTAATCCTAGGAATTCCTGCCGGTACGCGTTGGCTTGAGTAGTTGCTTTAGGGTAGATTTGCAGGTCTAGGTTGACCGGTGGTGGGTTAATCATCCATGTTGGTGTGTTAATTTGAAGGGTTCGGTAGGAAAATGGAGGCTTAATAGCTTTACGATTGATGTTTAGCGAGGTCAGCAGGTTGTCCACATGTAGGGAAAACGGTGGGCATATATTCTTTTTAGCCGCAAAAAGGCGCTTATCGGATATGTTGGTGATGTGGCTGATTGCTGGGTTGCTGATTAGACTTCTAGTTTTAAAATAGTATTGTAGTAAAAGTTTGTCTCGCTGGAACGGAAGTGGAAGTTCATAAGCGAGCAGGTTAAGTGATTCGATTGGAGTGGAGCGGAACGCGCCGGTTGTGATACGCAAAGCATTGTTTGCGATGGTTGAGAGAAGGTCGAGAGTAGTTTTGGCTGCAGATTCGTAGACAACGGCTCCGCAGTCCATGCGCGATCGTATTATTGCTCTGAACAACGTCATTCCGGTGTCCATGTCGGGACCGAACTTCAGGGATGTTACCGACTGGATAAGTCCCGTCGACCTTTTGCATCGAGTCGCCAGGGCTGCAATGTGGGGTCGCCACGTGAGTTTAGGGTCCCACTAAAGACCCAGGAATTTGATCGTTTCTTCGTATACTAGAGGGGTGTTGTGCAGCGTTAGGGCTGGTTCCAGGTGTAAACAAGGCACAAGGGTAAAGTGCATGCTTTTAGTTTTAGAGGGCGAGAATCGGAATCGGTTTAGGGAAGCCCAGTTCCCGACTAGGTTTAGGCACTTCTGGAGTTCATGTTGAATTGTTATGAGGCTGGGGTGCCTGTAGCTTATTTGTAAGTCATCCACGTAAAGCGATGAGAGCAGTCTTCCGTCTCTGGGAAGACGAAGGCCTGTCTAATGTCTGATTCTAATCGTACGAGGTGGTCCGTTGTGGAGTGGCGCTTACGGCCACCGCACTGGATGTTGTTAAGGCCTGCATGCGTTTCTAAGTAGTCGACTAGGCGTGAGTTTATCATTGTTTCCATAGTCTTACATAGGACGCTAGTCAGGGCATTGGGACGATAGTTATGTGGGTCGCTGTGACATTTTCCTAGTTTGGGTATCGGGATAATTATGGATTTTCGCCATTGGTTGGGAAAGAATGAATTTGAATAAAGCGTATTAAACACATTTAGTAGGTGCTGGAGAGCGTTGTCAGGAAGGTGTTAGATCATGTTGATGTGCACTCGGTCCGGCTCGGATGAGGTTTCACGAGTGTGGTCAATTGCATATTGTAGTTCATGGATGGAGAAAGGTTTGTTGTAGAATTCTTCATTTGTGGAAGTGAAGTCGATATGCTCACTTTATCTTAGGATCTTTTCCTGTTTGAAAGAAACCGTATAATTTGTTGATAGTGATATTTGACTGAAAGTCTGAGCTAGATTGTCCGCGATGTCCGCGTATGAAGACCTTGGATACGTCTGATTTTTCGCCACACTTGGGAAAGAGGGGTGTTTCGATTGATTGTATAAACTAGTTGGGTCCAGCTTTCTCGCTTCTTCTCCACGCTAAGTTTGCGGAACACGGTAACTTCCCTTTTCCAGGCTACTCGGTTCCTGGTGGAACGTGCGCGGCGGGAACCACCTCCGGGCACCACCAAGGTTTTGGGAAAAAGGTTGAGGGTACATATTGGGGAATGCATGCAGTAGCTGCACTTTGGGATTTTTCGTAGTATAGATGAATGATAAGGTCGTGCTCTGAAATGTCTTCGGGAAGGCCCTCCACATCATCCCATGCGACATTTGTCGAGTATTCCTCCCAGCTGACTATCCGGTAGTTGAATCGAAGTTCTTTTGCGTTAGGATTGTTTGGTCGGTTAGTAAGGAGCGATTTTTCGCCATGTGTTGAAGGCAGGGCTCCTCAAACGAGTTGGGGAGCTTAAGTAGGGGAACAGATTGATAAATCGATGGCGGTTTTACTTTCGAGGGTGATCCGTGTGGGTTGTCCGTCGTTAAGAAGGACCAGGTTGTGAGTGTCTATGGTGTTGGCCATTATCACTCCTCTGGGGTCTGTTCTCACGCATCTCCACACTTCGTGGTAGCTGTTGAA
>SDVV010023354.1:0-12773 GCA_016164225.1 Gammarus roeselii | reverse complement strand
ACGTTATCATTGTTGTTTAATTGATCAGAAGCTCTGTAAGCAGACACTGCATCGGAAAAGTAGTTGTGTGACATAGTGCAAGAACATTCCATCACCAAAAGAGACCTAGCTAGGCAAAGGGTAGTTTGTCTGCTATCATGTGATAATATACTAATGACACGCTATTGACTGAGAATGATAGATCTTAGGTTTGTTTTGTAGGTAGAAGCCTACACGGTTATATAGTAAGTCAGAATGGGATGAATAAGGCTGTAGTGTAAAAGACTTTTTCATTTTTCATGCTACATGATTTGGTTAATTTCCTGCTCTTCCGATGAAGCGGAATTTTCCCCGTCAGGTCGCTTGTCTATCAATACACCGAGAAACTTTGTTTATGCTTCATTTGAAATTGATTGACCTTCAAATTCACCCTGCATGTTAGGAATGGGCCTCTTCCTCCTGGAAAATATCATGACCGGCGTCCTGTTACCATTTAGCGTCAACGTATTAGATGTGAAATAGTTGGAAATGTGTACTAATTGGGTATTCATATTAGCGATATTATCGTTACGATTTTCTCCGTTCAAATAAACTGTATTATCATCTGCAAAATGGACGAATGACTACCTGTGGGCAGTGTTTATAATGTCATTAATGTAGGTAGGAAATAGCAACGTTCAAAGGATCGACTCTTGCGGTACTCCTATATTTAGCGTACTGACAGGTGATGATTGTTTATTCCAACTCACTAGGTGTTGTCTATTGAGCAGAAAACTTTTTATCCGACGTTTGTCAATGGAATTTTGTCCAAAATGCTGTAATTTCGCTACCCAAAATTTCCTAACTCACGCAATCGAAAGCCTTGCTGAGGTCCTTTAACGTTGCAGTTGTGACTCGGGTGAATGTAAATCAATCATTCGCTGTCATCCAGAAAGCCTGGAAGCCAATATTGCTTTTGACTAAGTTGGTTGTTAGATACAAAAAGAAGATATAGTCTAGCATAAACACTTTAAAAAAAAATGTTTATGTTGGGTGAGACTGATATTAAGTGATAGGATTTTATCTAAGTTATGCTATATTTTTAAAAATCGAACAAATTTGAGCGATTTGGAAAGCATCGGGAATAATTCCGTACTAGGGCGACTTTTAGATAAGTTGAGTGAAAGGAAATACAATAATCCCAGTTATAGCTTTAATTACATTGATTAAATTGGTATCCTAGTCAGCGCTGATACTATTTTTTAAACCATTTGTGATAGTTTCTACTTCGATCTGGTCTGCATTTATAAAGATTGACTATACGGGCATCGCATTCTCTAAATTATGCTCTAAATGGATGATGCTGCTAATAATAGCTTCTTTCAGGTACCAGGTACAATAATTAAATATTTATTGAAGGCATTTGAAATGATTTGTGGATCAGGGATGACCTCATCATCTACAGCAAGTGAACCCGAATTACTCAGGCTATTCTGCCCAAGGAGGTAACTAAGGATTTTTAGAGTTTTTTCGCTATTGCCTTGAGAGGGTTCCAATTAGATTTTGAGTGTAATTTTCACGAACAATAGTAGTATGTTCAGTGAACGAATTTTTGTACCGTTCATATTCAGCTGAATACGTTTGTGAGATGCTTTTTAAATTTTATGAGACTTGTAAACGTGTTGTCAAATAAGGATTTTTGGCTTCTTTGTGGTGGGAAATGCACCTCAAGCAGCTCAATTAGTACACTATGGAGCTGTGTAAAAGCACCACTTGAGTTTACTGAGGATATTATATCATCAACGTAGTAAGTTCTCTTCGCCTCCTTGCAATTTTGGATATCATGGTGGCTATATGTACGATAGATAATTAGAATCTGGTCGTTATTCGTAAGAATATTCAGAATAAAAAGAGGATAATGGTCGGGGGCACCTGAAACGATCACAACAACACGAGTTCTATATAATAGATTTCGTTGGTGAAACTTACGTCTCGAAAGAGTTGAAAATACAGCAGTTGAACGCGTTGGTCTATTATTTCATGGGTGCAAACCATGAAAATGGAAACTATTCCACTCGTCAGTTACCGAATTTATTCGACGAAACTAAAGCAGATCTACGTTGAGATCGCCACAATACAAGCATTATTATGAGCTACTTCAATGCCACTGAAAATTTTATTCATCTCTTCAGAAAAAATATCTAGCCATATTTCGGATGTTCTACGGTAAACACTCCCAATTTATTTAATTTTATTATCATAATAAATATCAACAAAAAATAGTTCTCATTCCTGGAGTTCAGGTTTAGAGGCAACAGTCAGCCTGTCATTCATAAATAAACAAATACGTCCTTCACAACTCATGTTATCATTAGTATATTAAAACCCGGTAAGTTATACATTTCTTGCCGTTCGTGTGTTAGTTTTGTTTCACAGAGTCCATTTGGACTCTAATCCCATAAAGACCTTTCATACGGCAGTCAAAGACTTAAAGGTCTTCAATACGGCAGTTAAAGGCCTAAAGGTCTTCAATACCGCTGTCAAAGGCCTAAAGGTTATCAGTCCTTTGAAGTAAAGTTTATCGGGCCATATCTTAGATATCAGGGCCTGGTACTGTCGGTCGCGAGGCTTAAGACCTCAAGGCCTGTGACTGTCGGTCGCGAGGCTTAAGACCTCAGGGCCTGTGACTGTCGGTCGCGGGGCTTAAGACCTCAGGGCCTGTGACTGTCGGTCGCAAGGCTCAAGACCTCAGGGCCTGTGACTGTCGGTTGCGGGGCTTAAGACCTCAGGGCCTGTGACTGTCGGTCGCGGGGCTTATGACCTCAAGGCCTGGTACTGTCGGTCGCGGGGCTTAAGACCTCAGGGCCAGGTACTTTAGGTCGCGAGGCTTAAGACCACAGGGCCTGTGACTGTCGGTCGCTGGGCTTAAGACCTCAGGGCCTGTGACTGTCGGTCGCGGGGCTTAAGACCTCAGGGCCTGTGACTGTCGGTCGCGGGGCTTAAGACCTCAGGGCCTGTGACTGTGGATCGCGAGGCCTAAGACCTCAGGGCCCTAATAACTTGCACTAGTGTGCATTGCCTATTAAAGGTGCACTGCATTCGGTTTCCAATTTATATCAATGAAATGTGGTCCATTTAATAACGTGAGGAGTCGACCGTTGCTGGCTCATACCCTGAACTAGCTATTGCGTGCAAATAGCTGGTAGTACCGTCTACTGCATGCAAATAGTTGCGTCTTCGCCGTCTAATAGCTCCCTACGGGTGCAAGGAAATTTTTTGGTGTACATAAGGTGTTCACGGGACAACTGAGGTTTAATCCAATGGCGTCTTTCGGAAAGGATCTTTGCAAATCACTCAGGCACATTTGCATGAATGCATGCACATTAGTGTCGCAATGTACATTAGTGTTGCAATGCATATTAGTGTTGCAATGCACATTAGTGTTACAATGTACATTAGTGTTGCAATGCATTTTAATGTTGCAATGCACAATAGTGTTGCAATGTACATTAGGGTTGCAATGCACATTAGTGTTGCAATGCACATTAGTGTTGCAATGTACATTAGTGTTGCAATGCACATCAGTGTTGTAATGCACATTAGTGTTGCAATGCACATAAGTGTTGCAATGTACATTAGTGTTGCAATGTACATTAGTGTTGCAATGCATATTAGTGTTGCAATGCACATTGGTGTTGCAATGCAAATTTGTGTTGCAATGCACATTAGTGTTGCAATGCAAATTTGTGTTGCAATGCACATTTGTGTTGCAATGCACATTTGTGTTGCAATGCACATTTGTGTTGCAATGCACATTTGTGTTGCAATGCATATTTGTGTTGCAATGCATATTTGTGTTGCAGTGCACATGCAATGCACATATCACTGAAGCCCCATCCAGTTAAGCAAGCCTGGGAATGATGAGCTCACTGTTGGTGAGGCCCCAGCCTCTAACGTGGATCTAGGAATGATGAGCTCACTGTTGGTGAGGCCCCAGCCTCTAACGTGGATCTAGGAATGATGAGCTCACTGTTGGTGAGGCCCCAGCCTCTAACGTGGATCTAGGAATGATGAGCTCACTGTTGGTGAGGCCCCAGCCTCTAACGTGGATCTAGGAATGATGAGCTCACTGTTGGTGAGGCCCCAGCCTCTAACGTGGATCTAGGAATGATGAGCTCACTGTTGGTGAGGCCCCAGCCTCTAACGTGGATCTAGGAATGATGAGCTCACTGTTGGTGAGGCCCCAGCCTCTAACGTGGATCTAGGAATGATGAGCTCACTGTTGGTGAGGCCCCAGCCTCTAACGTGGATCTAGGAATGATGAGCTCACTGTTGGTGAGGCCTCAGCCTCTAACGTGGATCTAGGAATGATGAGCTCACTGTTGGTGAGGCCCCAGCCTCTAACGTGGATCTAGGAATGATGAACTTACTATTGGTGAGGCCCCAGCCGCTAACGTAGCACCAGGTGCCGTGAGTGTAAGGCGTGAGGCGGGTTGGAAGACATGCCGCCGACACTGTCACCCCCATGGCGATGCCTCCTTCTTCGAGTGAGTCACTGCTAAGTTTCAGCACGGCCACGTCGTTCATGTACTGGCCTCCTGAAAAAAAGAGGGAAATAGAATGATAATATCGAGTCTAGGGAATAAGCTAGACCATAAGCAATAGAGGAAGTGCAGTAATATGCCCATGTTTGATTATATATAAATATAAAAGTAACCTTCTCTTTAAAGACTAATTCGCCGCAGCATAAGTGAAGAAGGAACTTAAAAGAGTCTCCCCGATGAATGAAACAGTTGAAGTTATAAGTTCCGAGTAAACGTGTTCCATGAAACATCGGGCATAATTGAATCATTCGGGCGCCGTGTAAACTAGAATGACATTATCAAACTGTGAAGTGATATCGTAAGTATTATAGCAAAATACGATATGTGCTTGATAAGATAGAACCAGAATATGACTTAATGCTTTCAAATTGTAAATAATTTTTCGATGAGTTTTATTTTCCTTCGAGTCATCATTGTCACGTTTCTACAATGGAAACTTTGAAGCGGTTGCCTGCACACTTTAAAACGAAAGATTGTTCTTCTCAGTGCATTGAAATTGCCGGGCTTTCTCGACAAGAATTTACCTATCAAGAAATTTCTAAAAGAACGGATCAAATTGCAGGGAAAAAAATTCACGGTTGAACTGCCGAAGGAAGGCAACAAGATATTTCTTAATTAAAGAATATTTAGAATAAGTGCACCTAAAATGTCAAAGGCATTAGAGAGTCACCCTCTTGGTTAACTGAACACTTTGTTCTGAGGCCCGCGTGTACTCCTGAGGCGTGCCTGAGGCGTGCCTGAGGCGTGCCATCACATCGTACCGAGTTTGAAGTCAGGATGCATCCTGAAGGCCTCGATCTGGAACGTCTGTTCGTCCTCCTCGTGGATGAGGCGGCTGTTGTCGCCCACCGTCACCGTGAACTCTGAGGGCTTGTAGCCGTCCACGCAGTGGGCGGCCGTCAGGATGTGGTGAGGGCTAATGATGGTGCCTCCGCAATGATGGTGGGTCTTGCGTCCATACTTCAGCTTGATGTTCGCCTGCAACATTCATTTAAAGTCCTCAGAATAAAATCCATTGTATAGATACACGTAAAAACTCTATCCAGGTTTAATTACTTCAATTCCTCATCAGTTGTTGGTCATCTGAGCTTGCTTTATCAAGACAGATATTTCCAGAATTAGTAATTTTATAATGCGCAATTAATGTACAGCCTTGGGCAATAGAGAGACATCACTCACAGCACAATAGAGAGACATCACCCACTGCACAATAGAGAGACATCACCCACTGCACAATAGAGAGACATCACCCACTGCACAATAGAGAGACATCACCCACTGCACAATAGAGAGACATCACCCACTGCACAATAGAGACATCACCCATTGCACAATGGAGAGACATCACCCACTGTATAATAGAGAGACATCACTCACTGCACAATCTAGCTTTCGAAAAGGCGGGAGCACATCTCCGGGTTCAAACAATTTTATTTGACGTCTTGATATAAATGTTTTATGATAAGGTGACCTTCTCCTTACTCCTCTTCTAGACTAATAAATGTATACCAATATACTCATTGCCTGGCCAACAACTCCATGGTCATCCTCAACTCACCGTCCATGGGTAAGCCCCATAGGGCACTGGCGACCCCCCGATGACTCTGCCCGTAGGCTTCAAGCTCTTCCTCTCCATGTCGTGGAATACTCTCCTTTGACCGCACTCGAGGGTGTCGGGCCTACTGTACCCGAACTCTGACGACCCACCGTAGTAGGCTTCATTCGTAGGAAACTTGGGGAACCCGCCATTGCGGTATCCGATACTGCGGCTTCCTATGAGACTACTGCTAAAAATACCGCTTCTACTACTTCTATGACTTGAAACGATACTATTACTTCTGCCTAACCCGTTTCTGGTGTCTTGGCTATAATGGAGAGTGGTGGTATTGGTCCTATTATTGAGCCCTGAGATGTTTGTGTCATCGAGGGTTGCGTTGACAGCTTGACTGTGACTGAACGCTTCCTTCTTCGAAACATGGCGGCTGGTTGAATCTGCAATGTAGAACAGACTTATATATAATTAAACCTACCGGTCAAGTTTCAAGGACGAATCATGAATCAAACAATTGGAGATGCTACTGTTGTTTCAACTATGCTTGCAATAGAGACCTTTTAAGCTGTCTGTGATACGAATTCCATCGCCTGGAGGCAACTGCTTCTCATAATAATATTTCCATCGGCCATGAATGCAATTCGGTGGTCTTTGGTTTGCATGCAAATGATTTAAATCCTTCAAAAAGAGCGTTTGCATGCCGTGAATTGCATTTCAAGTTTATTGGGCCATCTGGAACGCACCCGTACTGTCGTACAGATATACTTATTTGGTTAACCACACAGTTGAAGTTCATATTGAATGTTTTTAAAACTGCAATTTTAGATATATTTTTCTAAACATTCAGTCTGCAACCGTTACGAACAAAAATCGTTAGATCACAAATTATTATTCCATCACAACTGTTGATGTTGATTTCTAAGCACGTGGGTGGAAATAACAATCTCGAATTAACGTACTTCGATAACTCAGAGCAACTATCACGGTAACAATTGCCGAGTATCCCAAGAGCGTCCATCTCTGAACCAAATTGAAGTTTCTTTTCATTGCAAGCTGTTGCTTGTAACGTAGACTGCGCATCACCCTTGCCATTGCGCAGCACTCCGCCAAACAAGTGTATCTGCGCAACTTGGCGGGCTCTTTGTCGGAGGGTGTGATGGGTGTATACATGTTCACACATAGGATGAGCAGGGGGCGGCTTGGGAATCAGTGAAAGTACCTACCTTACGAGGGCTTGTCATTGAGAGGACTGGATACCGTCCGACCAGCTGACCTTATTATCGTCCCAGGGCAGTTCGAGGAAATATCCAGCACACCCTGCCCTTGTTCGCCCAACACGCAGTCTAACCAGCACACCCTGCCCTTGCTCGCCCAACACGCAGTCGAACAGTGAGAGGAAATATCCAGCACACCCTGCCCTTGTTCGCCCAACACGCAGTCTAACAGTGAGAGGAAATATCCAGCACACGGCTGCCCTTGTTCGCCCAACACGCAGTCTAACAGTGAGAGGAAATAACCAGCACACGGCTGCCCTTGTTCGCCCAACACGCAGTCTAACAGTGAGAGGAAATATCCAGCACACGGCTGCCCTTGTTCGCCCAACACGCAGTCTAACAGTGAGAGGAAATATCCAGCACACGGCTGCCCTTGTTCGCCCAACACGCAGTCTAACAGTGAGAGGAAGCTTGTTTCCTACGGCTTGAATAACACGTTCAAGCATTACACGGTCATGTGGACCGTTGGAATAGTGGAAGTCTTGATTTAAATTGAAAGTTTTCATTTATGTTGAACATATTGGTCACTGTGAAGTGTAATCCAAAACAAGAACACTAATGTATATTTGTCCTGGCACAGACAAAGCATTGATGTACCCGAAAAAAAAACTGCATTTGTAGTGTTTGATGTGTTTTCTTAAAGCTAAGTTTTAATAAAAAATTGTTGCAGTTTCTCTGTAACAAAATATTAATTTCAGACCTAAAAGTTCTGACTACCAATTGACAACTAATGAGGATGTTGAGGCCCATTTGTCAATTATTCCGACTAATCGACTCCGTTAAGAAACCGTTCGCATACTATCATGTGAGACGGTATTACTATCAATCTGTGAGACGGTATTACTGTCAATTTGTGAGACGGTATTACTGTCAATCTGTGAGACGGTATTACTGTCAATCTGTGAGACGGTATTACTGGCAATCTGTGAGACGGTATTACTGTCACTCTGTGGGACAGTATTACTGTCAATCTGTGAGACGGTATTACTGTCAATCTGTGAGACGGTATTACTGTCAATCTGTGAGACGGTATTACTGTCAATCTGTGGGACGGTATTACTGTCAATCTGTGAGACGGTATTACCGTCAATCTGGTTGCTCAACGCAGCGCTGAATCAATGCGATGCAGGGTCAACAACGAGTCCCATTTAATCAATGCGATGCAGGGTCAACAACGAGTTCCGTTTAATCAAAGCGATGCAGGGTCAGCAACGAGTCCCATTTAATCAAAGCGATGCAGGGTCAACAACGAGTCCCACTGTTCAATCCTGCTCACAATGCTGAAGGATATGTGGAGTGACTGTTCAAAAATACTGTTCATTCAGAGCAGTGTGGTGAAAACACGAAAGTGGTATGACGTTTATTATGAAATGCGATAAAGTAAACATTTTACGAACTCATCAACTCACCGAAAAAATATATTCACGGGGGTTCATGACATTTTTCAGTATGTATGATCAGGATGTACAGTTGTGGCAATTGCAGCATTATTGAAGGTGATCAAGACTGCACGTTCACTGTAAGTGATTGACCATAGAAGCCACTTAAAATAATTCATGTATTTCTATACATATAAATGCAATTGTACCTCGACCTTAAAATGATGTCCCACTGAATGACGAGCGCAGGGTGCAGGAATGCGCTCCAGCAGCTGACAGAAGAAAGTAAAAGTGTTCTTCTTTGGTCGGTGCCTCGTCGATAGGAGAGTCGGCAAAGAAAAGGTGGTAGGAATTGAACGACTACAACGAACTTGTAATACCATACAATCAGAGCTCCGTATTACCGTACAATCAGAGCTCCGTATTACCATAAAATCAGAGCTCCGTATTACCATAAAATCAGAGCTCTGTATAGCACTAAACTCAGGGCGACGGAATTGACATTGAAATGTGTTTCGACGGTGTAGCCTACAGCCAAGGACACGTTGATATGAGGTGCACTAGGCTGATGAGACGGTCCCGAACGGCCATTTTCCGACCCTCATTCAAAACTTGCATCAGGCCGTCGTCACTTTAATTGTCGGTTCCCAAGCCACAATGAATGAAACCAGGTATAAACTAATCTGCATCCATCGATAGGATTCTTTTCACAAATTTTGAGGCTTTCTATTGGACCAAAACGTAAAACTAATCTAGCCAATTAAGAGCATCCTTGGGGATACTGTGAAAAGTTAAGAATAAACCCTCAAAAGCGGTGTTCTCTTAGTTTTGATATTGATTTGATTTAGGCTTCTTACATTTTTTGTGTTGATCAAATTTAGGCTCCCGTGATGTTTTTTCAAATGATCTTACTAGTCTATATCAGTCTCTGCTTTTCCAGCAGGTAATAAATTGAAGTATATCATGGGTCAATTACAAAGGCTATTCAACAGTGCGCATCCTAAACAAGAATGTTTTCCGAACAACTGTTACGATAAATGCAAGAACACGATGAGTGCAAACTTTGATCGGACTATTTTGCATTGAAGGGCAGAGATTTGTGGAGGTGAGTGAAGGGAGCGATGCGTTAAAGTAAACATTTTGGCCCTCGCTAACATTCACTCATGTCACGTGTTGAACATGAACTAACAACATAAAAACACTCAAATGTTCAAATGTTGTTCTTCTGAAGAAGTCTGGGGCTACCCAGCGGCCCAGGAGACACGGGTGCCCTCACGTGAAGGATGATTCTCGAAAATGTATGGAGTAATCTTATCCAGACACGGTTGTTCTGATCAGATATTTAAAGGATCGTTCACAAAACCTTTATATTGATAGAACGCCTCTTCAATAATCGAAGGAAGGATCGATGCCAACCCATCCTCCCGTTTGCCATACTTAAGTTTTAAGTCGGGTTCACATGGGCTTATGAGTGTGTTTCCACTCAAGTGTCCATCACCAAGTGAAATATGAGCACGCACTGAATGAAAACAAGCACAATTAATCGAAAAATATCATTGTTTCGGTTCTGGTTTTAATTGTTTGTTCGTGACTCGTAACGAACACTAAGAGCCAAACACTTCAGGGAAACTTTAATCTATTTGGCTACATGTGAAACCACCCACCTGTTATATTCAATAGGCAACTTGAAACTTACATGTTATGCAATAGATGCAAAGCAGGAGCCAAATGATGAGCGTCCCGTGTGGTGCAAACATCTTCTTTACTGGAGACAGTAACGATAGAATGACGAAACAACTCTTAGATCAGCTGTTCGGTGTGCTGCTGCTGATCGGTCTCCTCCTGGCTCTGTCACACATGCAGGAGGTTGCAGAAACTACTCGCCCGCTTCACCTCTCACAGCAAACTAAGCGGTATATCTCAGACCACCGATACATATACGTCATTGAGGATAAGGTAGAGGAGGTTGTGTGGCTGGTTCCTCTCCCTCATCAAGGACTGCCACCAACCTACGTCGTCTGAGCACAACCGTTGGCTGCAGACGACCTCGACATCCACCGCGCCCCGCCAATTCGATCTATTTGCGTGAGCCATTCGTCCACTTCTCCTCAATTGTAGGTGGAACACCCTACTTCCGCGCCGGTATGTTCTGTTTGATCTGCTATCGTGCGCAATGTGACAAGGTTGACATAGGTCAGGGCTGCAGGGTCCTAGCTTATTACCTGTAGGAGTCCGTTTATAGGATAGGACATTAGGGCTGTGTTGACGGAACTGGTCTGTGCAGAACTCGGGACGTTGATTCAATGCTGTTCAGCGACTGAATCCCATTCAAGTGTCATTTTCTCTTCGGTGTGTCTAACGACCAACCCTTTTTTATGTATCTCCATGTTACAATGATTTTTGCTGCTAGAATTAATCAATAACTTTAGTCCGGTGTATTTGCATATGCATGAACTATTTCTCACTCAAAATGAGAAGATCCTACTATAAAATGGATACTAAAGCAGAAGAACGATTTTTCAATTCGTTGAAGTAAAGAATTGTCAGTTATTTTAATTTTCTTTTTTGCTATTATTATGCTAAAAAAAAAATCAAATACATGTGGAACTTTCTTTCTGGGCCACGGACTATTTTATTCAATGGTTATATCAACAAAATATCTTCATCGGACCTGGGATTGGTCGTTACTCGTCTTGATGCTAGTGATGAATAAAAACAAGAACCTCGTGATCAATACCACACTCAACACGGCATTTGAGGACACAATAAGAAACACTAGATTGTTCTAGGGACTCTTTGTTTCTGCGGACTGCCTGTCTCAGATGAGCTTCAATGGAGAGATGATAATTATCACTTATTGCGGAAGCGTCTCCTCATATCAATGGGGTGCTTGGCAAAATTTTCCAACCAAGTGTCACTAAATATACAACTTGCTGCCGACTAACTGCTTTGATCTAAGGACACGAAGGTAATGGACTTCTTCTTCTCAAAAAGTTACACCGGCAATAATTTACAGCAAAGAATCTGGTGCCCTACAACGTTCTTTTACATTTATGTCTCTCACTTCGTTCTCTGCTCTTCCATATAAATCTGCACTGCCCAATTATTGTCCTCCAAGCAGTCCTGGTTTGCACTTCTTCCAATTTCCCCTATAAATATTTGCCATTATCTCTAATTATTCACACTCATCGGTGTCTTCATTTGACCCAATTTTGATGACGAACTGAACAAAGTCAGTCACGGTATCCACTCGCCCGAGATGGAGAGAAATGACTGAAAACAAAAATCAGGTGATCGACACGCGTCAAAATAGTGCACAGGTTTGTCCGGTTAAGTCAATTCAGTACATTTTCCTTGCATCAACTACTCGTTTGTCATAGCATATTCATGTCCCGACGTCATTTGATTGATGTTGAATTGATCCTGCTTATTAGGGAGTTCTGTAAGAGGCCAGTAGTTTCAGAACATGAACGAGATCCACAATAAAAGGACGGCTGCATAAAGACTAAAATATCACATCGTCTGTGCAAATGATCAATCTCATTGGCTTCGCATTCTCCTCGGCCTCACTGAAAACATCAAAATGTTTCATAAATAGACATCTATCCAAGTTCTTATTTGGAAGGGCTTTGATTTGTCCATTGACTTTGATTCCTACTGCTGACAAAAGTATCACCTTCTGAATAACTCAATAAGAGCTGTGGTTGTGAATTAATACATTGTTTGTTAATATCAATACACATATCTACTGGACTATGGAGAGCGCTATCAACTGGACTATGAAGAGCGCTATCTACTGGACTATAGAGAGCACTATCTACTGAACTATAGAGAGCGCTATCTACTGGACTATAGAGAGCGCTATCTGCTGGACTATAGAGAGCGCTATCTACTGGACTATAGAGAGCGCTATCTACAGGACTATAGAGAGCGCTATCTACTGGACTATAGAGAACGCTATCTACTGGACTATAGAGAGCGCTATCTACTGGACTATAGAGAACGC
>SDVV010023353.1:0-12773 GCA_016164225.1 Gammarus roeselii | reverse complement strand
TAACTGGTCCTCTCCATGCTCCGGTCCTGCCCTGTAACTGGTCCTCTCCATGCTCCGGTCCTGCTCTGTAACTGGTCCTCTCCATGCTCCGGTCCTGCTCTGTAACTGGTCCTCTCCATGCTCCGGTCCTGCCCTGTAACTGGTCCTCTCCATGCTCCGGTCCTGCCCTGTACTTGGTCCTCTCCATGCTCCGGTCCTGCTCTATAACTGGTCCTTTTAATGCTCCGGTCCTGCCCTGAAACTGGTCTTCTCTATGCTCCGGTCCTGCCGTGTAACTGGTCCTCTCTATGCTCCGGTCCTGCCCTGTAACTGGTCCTCTCCATACTCCGGTCCTGCCTTGTAACTGATCCTCTCCATGTTTCGGTCCTGCCATGTAACTGGTCTTCTCCATGCTCCGGTCCTGCCCTGTAACTGGTCCTCCCCATGCTCCGGTCCTGCCCTGGAACAGGTTCTCTCATTGCTTCAGTCAACAGAGCAGGCCATCCGAAACAACAGGAGAAGCAGGAACAATAGGACCAGCAGGAAGAAAAGGACCAGCAGGAATAAAAGGACCAGCAGGAACAAGCGGGCTAGCAGTAACATGAGGACTAACAGGCTTAGTAACAACGAGGGGGCTTCGATCAACCGCTAAACAATATCAACAGCTACTTCAACATGAGCAGCATCAACAACGTGAAAAAATGATATGTACAAGACAGTGGCATATGGAGCGGGAATGACGGTTGTTGGTGTTGTTGCTTAGACTCAGCTACTTCTGTGGCGGAAGGAGCACGGTCGGCACACTGCCCAGAAGCTCAGATACCCACCGACCTGTGCATGATGGGAATATTACGGTCAATTCAAGACCCTTTATTATCACCCACACCTTTGATAAAATGAAGCTGCCTCGCGGGCGCTCCCATAGATCACGCACCGACGTGATTTCATCATTGAGCCTGCCGAATGCGATGGCTCGGCATGACGCCATGCCGTGCTCGACCGTATCGGGCGCGCCTCTGCACCGCAGGCACAGATCGGAGCGGGCGGTTCCCAGTCTATGCCGGTATGACTAGAGAGCCATGTAGTGCCTGCAGCTCAGCCTCGACAGGTAGCTCTTTCACCCTAGAGTAACCTCGACTCCTTTACGTACTCTATGTCCAGGACCGTGCTTCCTCTATGCTCATCCAGCGCAAGTGCTGTCAAGTATTTGTGTATTTGTGTATGCATAGATATGTTTTCTTTTGGTTGGGGAAGTGTGCTGCCAGTGTTGCATAAATTTTGGGGGGCTGGCCCGGGTTCAGTTGGTAGTGACAGGGATGGGCGGGTCCTACAATCTTGTTCAAAAATGTGTCCCTTTATATCAAATTATGTTTGAAAGGGAGGAACTTTATTTCCGCATGCAGATGGGGATTAGGTGCGGTCTGTGTACAGACCGTTGCGATACGTAATGTCGTGTTCTGCGTTCTTTGTATGAAGTTAATGTGTGTGGGAGGCAGTGATGGCGTAGGAAACGTTGGGTCTGATAAATGGCTTGAATGGTGTTGTTTTTGATTCCTCGAAGTTTGCGTATTCATTTGTGGTAAGTGCTAGGGGGAACGTTCCGTCTGATTTTGACTGTAGTGCTGATTGCTGAAATCGTTTATGTGAGGTTTGAACGTCATTCCTGTGTCCTATGTTAATCGTAGTGTTGTGACTGTGGGGTGGAAAAGTGTTTTTGAGTATAACATGAGGGTGAATGCGGTGTTCACTGTTGTTCGATGTGAATAATGTGAGGGATGACTTGATGCGGGTTACAATAATTCCTGTAGTCCGACTTCGAGTAGTTCAGATATTGCAGGAGGTGTGCGGCTGCGGTCTTGTGTTTGGGTGATGTATGATGATTATAAGTTAATCCACGTACGAGCTGATATAGGTGTTGGTATGTGGAGGCATTGAAGAGGGAGGAAGAGAGGGCAGAACCCTGTGGAACACCATTGGAGAAATGACGTGTTCGTGATAGCTTGGTATTTATAGATTACGCGCACATGTCTGCCAGAGGGGAAATTAGCAAGCCACTTAGTGTAGTTTGGATGGATGTTCGTGTAGAGTATTTTGGTTATGAGGACGTGTCATGGAACTGTGGCTAAGGCCTTGCTAATTTAAAGGAAGCATTTCAGGGTGCGTGGGCCTGGCTTATTTTCGCGCAGGCCTTAGTGGATGGCCTATGTGAGGCTGGCGAGCAGTGTGGGATGAGAGTGGCAGGGGTAGAGCAATGCAGTACAGGGAGATTGGATGGCCTATGTACGTGAGGTTGGTGAGCAGTGTGGGATGAGAGTAGCAGGGGGCCTATGTGAGGTTGGTGAGCAGTGTGAGATGAGAGTGGCAGGAGGCCTATGTGAGGTTGGTGAGCAGTGTGGGATGAGAGTGGCAGGAGGCCTATGTGAGGTTGGTGAGCAGTGTGGGATGAGAGTGGCAGGAGGCCTATGTGAGGTTGGGGAGCAGTGTGG
The DNA here is from genome assembly GCA_016164225.1 of Gammarus roeselii. Lineage (NCBI taxonomy): Eukaryota > Metazoa > Arthropoda > Malacostraca > Amphipoda > Gammaridae > Gammarus > Gammarus roeselii. The sequence goes on along the minus strand of SDVV010023353.1, from coordinate 10,308 downwards.
GATGAGAGTGGCAGGAGGCCTATGTGAGGTTGGTGAGCAGTGTGGGATGAGAGTGGCAGGAGCCTATGTGATGTTGGTGAGCAGTGTGGGATGAGAGTGGCAGGGGCCTATGTGAGGTTGGCGAGCAGTGTGGGATGAGAGTGGCAGGGGACCTATGTGATGTTGGTGAGCAGTGTGGGATGAGAGTAGCAGGGGCCTATGTGATGTTGGTGAGTAGTGTGGGATAAGAGTGGCAGGGGGCCTATATGATGTTGGTGAGCAGTGTGGGATGAGAGTGGCAGGGGGCCTATATGATGTTGGTGAGCAGTGTGGGATGAGAGTGGCAGGGGACCTATGTAAGGTTGGTGAGCAGTGTGGGATGAGAGTAGCAGGGGGCCTATGTGAGGTTGATGAGCAGTGTGGTATGAGAGTGGCAGGGGTTAGAGCAACTCTGTAAAGGGAGGGTTGGGGTCAGGAAGAAGAGGAGGGGAGGAAGGGCAGGGGCAGGTCTGGAGAGGTTATTCCCGAAGTCCTCGTCTCTGCTGGTAACGGGACAGATAGGGCCAGACTGTCCATCCGTCTGTTGGCCCTGCTTCCCCCACCCCCTATACCTCTTCAGTCCATGTCTACGGGCCTGGGCAGCCAACACACTGCCCATACGGGTGTCTGTTGGGGCACTTGAGACCAAGTAGGGGCGTCGTTTGTATTGCATTAAAAGCTGGTGATGAATGTCCCTTTCTTCGAGACCCCCAGAAATGATCCTATGGTGAGCGTCACATGGTCACAAGAATCATTTGCATATTTGCTACCTAGTACACGTGAGATTAGACTGTACCAGTACACGAATTCGAAGACATGCAATCAATTCCATTGTATAATATGTGAGCAGGTTGGTTGAACTGACAGAAGCTGAGAAGAACATAATTGCATGGGCAGTGTTTTTAATCGTGTTTAGCATTGCTTAGGTCAGCACTACAGGATGTCTATTAAATAGTGTATATATTGAAACAGCATTTAATCAATGAATGAATAGCTATCTAAAGTCAATTTATATAATATCGTATCTGTGGTACTGGGCATTTTGGCATTATTCGATGAATTTGATACAATATAAAATCTTGTGCTATATTTCATTCCTGGAAAGTAATGACGATATCTTGTCCCTCATTGTTGTTGAGTGAACAGACGACCAAGTTGGATCATTCTTGGATAAGGATTTAGCTTTGTACGAAACGAAAATTTGTACAAAGATTTAACATCGGAGGAAGTGAGAAGAGCAAATATCAGCCTCGTCTTCTCAATCATGTCGTCTAAAACTTCATGAAAAATCGAAATACAAAGGTGCAACCGTAAGGATGCAAGAGTTACAAAACAACAGCAGAAGCAAATTAACTTGTTATTAAAAAGACTCAGAAAGATCCTGCCCTTCCATTCGAAAATTTGCTAGACATTTTGACTTTAGCAAGTTAATTAATAAAAAAATGTCATGCGCAACTAAAAATGCATCACAAGTATTAAAAGTTCCAAGGGCTTAGTGAGACTCATAAAATTCAACGTTTGTCTATTTGTTCCTGGGAATCAGATTCTAATATTGCTCCACAAAATTTATTTTCTCGGATGAGAAGTGGTTTATGCTTAGGCCACACCCTAATCATCTAAATTTTAGATTTTGGATCCTCGCTTGGCCTCATCAATAGGAAGATTGTGTCAAGAAGCTGCCGAGCGCCTAACCAAAGGAGAAGTCAGGCGCAGTCGCAAGCCCCCACCGTAGATCAAGACTTTGTGCCATCAATTTGGGAGTTGAATTCAAATACAAGTTTTAGTGTCGGGCATTTTCTCGTATAAATACACAAATTTCCACCATCTTTTTAGAATTTACCTCATACCAAAATCGCCCAGACCCATCAGCAACTATGGTAGCTCATTTGACAACTCTACCAGAGCTTTAGACCCATAGGCAACTATGGTGGCTCATTTGACAACTCTGGAGGAGCATTAGACCCATTGGCAATTATGGTGGCTCATTTGACAACTCTGGAGGAGCATTAGACCCATTGGCAACTATGGTGGCTCATTTGGCAACTCTGGAAGAGCATTAGACCCATTGGCAACTATGGTGGCTCATTTGGCAACTCTGGAAGAGCATTAGACCCATTGGCAACTATGGTGGCTCATTTGACAACTCTGGAAGAGCATTAGACCCATTGGCAACTATGGTGGCTCATTTGACAACTCTGGAAGAGCATTAGACCCATTGGCAACTATGGTGGCTCATTTGGCAACTCTGGAAGAGCATTAGACCCATTGGAAACTATGGTGGCTCATTTGACAACTGTGGAAGAGCATTAGACCCATTGACAACTATGGGGGCTCATTTGACAACTCTGGAAGAGCATTAGACCCATTGGCAACTATGGTGCCGTATTTGACAACTCTAGAAGAGCATTAGACCCACTGGCAACTATGGAAGATCAATTGACAACTCTGGAAGAGCATTAGACCCATCGGCAACTATGGTAGATCATTTGACAACTCTAGAAGAGCATAAGACCCATCGGCAACTATGGTAGATCATTTGACAACTCTGGAAGAGCATTAGACCCATCGGCAATTGCAGAATATCACTGCACAGCAGCTTTAGTTCATTAAGTGACCATTTTGTACATAATCACTACAGGCCTTTTTTCAATTGATAGAACACTGAACCGTTGAGCAGCTTGTGAACATCACTAGACCCCTTGGGTACTAAAATTATAACCATTTACTATCAGTACAATAAAAATCTTTTAATCGCGGTCTGATTCCAACATCCCTGCACTAAGGTTGTGCACATTTAAGTACGAATATACACACCTAAACACATGCTTATTTCATTGCGGTGATTATGATAGGAAAACGCGAGAATAAGATTATTTATTGCCCTGATAGATGCATTGTACCTCATCATTGATGAGTGCGACTCTGGTGGCAGGATACGGTGTACATACCGCGGGGAGAGTCATTTACTATGGCTCTTTGTCCGTAGCATGCTGAAGCAGTAGAGGATGAAGCTTAATGTTTAATGTTCTACTCAAACATAGCTTAAACAATTTGGATGATGTTATGAAGATAGAGCAAGTAATCTATTAAAATAATGTGTCCAAAATGATGTGGTTCAATGAGTAATTCTCTGCTGTCAAGCGAGATCACGTACAGACAACGATATGGCGATTGTAGTTTAGCAGACATCAATGTGCAGAATGTGAATACAAAAAGAATCACTCCTGTCTATGGTGATGGAAATATCAGTAACGTATAGATCCATCCGATCTCAAATGAGTGTTTATTCCTGCCACACGCACACTAGACCCATTCTACCCTACAGAGCAACAGCCTACGCAGACTCACATGGGTACTCGGAGGTTCTTAGCTGTAGGGCGGGTCAAGGGTATTCATTGATTAGAGGTTGATTAGAAACACAGCTGAGGTACTTATGCAGCCGATTTTTGAACCGTGATTTGTTTGTTGTGACTTGCAATTGCAGCACTCGTTTGATCTCACGTATTTTCAGTGGCAGTCGATTGAATGATGGGGGTGCTTGGCACGTGAAACTGTTAAATGCTGTTAAAATTGACACCTTATTGGCGCCCGTCAGCTTCGGCGCTTTGAAGTGATAGATTCTGCCAATTCGTGCCTGATTTCTCATCGTCACTTTCGTTACCAATTTTTCGTGGAAAACTAACTGCGTAGCCTTCCAATTTTTTTTGTACTTTTCTGACCATGGATCATTCAAAACGTTTTTATATTGATTATTACCTCAAGGCTCTAAATCTGTCATAATAATTCATTTTCTTTACTTCTGTAATTTCGAATCCCACTGAAAGATTTTTTGCGGATCAGCTTTAACATTTCCTACATCTCTCGTATCCTTCACTATTCCCAGTACTCTGGCATCATCTTCAAAGCAGAAGACCTGTAAATGTGAACAGTTTTGGCCCAGATCTTGAGCCATAACAAAGAAAAACAGAGGGTCAAGCACAGTGTCTTGTGGGACCCCACTAGGAACTTCCACTGGTGCAGTGGATTCCCCATTTTTCTACCTCACTTTGGGGTCTGCACGAATGTTTTTTGGTTAACCAGTCATAGACATCGTGGGATACCTAGTTGTGGTATGAAGTTTTGAGAACAGAATACTCTGATCGACTTTGTCAAAGGCCTTTTCAAGATGTTGATCAATCACGTCCACAATTCATTCATTACAAAATGCATTGATTATTTCATCATTATGCTCTAACAGATAATTCCAGCATTAGGATTGATGATAAGGCTCCACGAAAAGTAACCATGTTTTAGCTTAGCATTGTAGGTCTGATCTGCTCGTGTTAGCTTAGCATCGTTGGTAGACCGTAGCTTTTTGTCTGGGAGGCGTCTGATCTGCTCGTGTTGGATCATCGCTTGTAGACCTCGGCTTTATTGGCTAGGTGCGTCTGATCTGCTCGTGTTAGCTCATCGTTGGTAGACCTTGGCTTTATTGTCTAGGTGCGTCTGATCTGCTCGTGTTAGCTCATCGTTTGTAGACCTTGTCTTTATTGGCTAGGTGCGTCTGATCTGCTCGTGTTAGCTCATCATTGGTAGACCGTAACTTTATTGTCTAATTGCGTCTGATCTGCTCGTGTTAGCTCATTGTTGGTAGACCTTGGCTTTATTGGCTATGTGCGTCTGATCTGCTCGTGTTAGCTCATTGTTGGTAGACCGTAGCTTTATTGTCTAGGTGCGTCTGATCTGCTCGTGTTAGCTCATTGTTGGTAGACCTTGGCTTTATTGGCTAGGTGCGTCTGATCTGCTCGTGTTAGCTCAGCATCTTTGGTAGACCGTAGCTTCATTGTCTAGGTGCGCACAGAATACCATGCCATTTGACAATGATTACAAATTCGTATTTATTTAAGACATTGGCAATCCTTGCGACGTCATTCAGGGTTAATGCACTGCATTGCCGTCCCCTGGCGGTGGCACCCGGCACTAAGGAGGGTGTCACGCCTCCCCTCAACAGTGCTAGGAATGCAACGGACAGGACAATGTGGGCCTTCACCTTCCGATCATTATCCGTGTGTCACGGACGGTTGAGCCCCACGGGTCGGGTACCTGAATAGGATGGACAAACGGACACCTCCCCAACGGGGAATGACTCTTATTTGCATGCCAATGAACTCCACGTTTAGGATGATGTGATGACAGTAACTTTGTTGCATGGGGGATCGTCGATGAACCATTGACTAGTGATATAGTTCTGTCGGAACTTGCTACGTATATTTTTCTCTCGTAAACCTGACATTTGAAAAAAAGGCAGCCTATCATTTCATTCACTTTCTTTATAAACATGTCTCCTGCAGCTGCATACCAGGCGGTAACTCTCTTTTGCCAACCATACGATACGTGCCAATATTAAATAACTTGTCAGGCAGTAACTCTCTTTTGCCAACCATACGATACGTGCCAATATTAAATAACTTGCCAGGAAGTAACTCTCTTTTGCCAACCATACGATACGTGCCAATATTAAATAACTTGCCAGGAAGTAACTCTCTTTTGCCAACCATACGATACGTGCCAATATTTAATAACTTGCCAGGCAGTAACTCTCTTTTGCCAACCATACGATACGTGCCAATATTAAATAACTTGCCAGGCAGAAACTCTTTTGCCAACCATACGATACGTGCCAATATTAAATAACTTGCCAGGAAGTAACTCTCTTTTGCCAACCATACGATACGTGCCAATATTTAATAACTTGCCAGGAAGTAACTCTCTTTTGCCAACCATACGATACGTGCCAATATTAAATAACTTGCCAGGAAGTAAATCTCTTTTGCCAACCATACGATACGTGCAAATATTAAATTTTTACTGAAAACGGCAAATTCGCGAGTTACAGCAACATTTACCGAGCCCATTTTTGAGAACATAAACAGAAAACTACGGAAAATGAATTAGGTGTAATTCATTTCTGTGAGCGTACATGAGAAAGCGTAATACTTCATGTAAAAGTCATCAGATTTTCAACATATCGATGGACGCCTCAGAAACAAATCCGTCGGGTGGGCTCTTAAAGTGTCTTAACTGTCTGCAAACGGAAACAAACCTTCATAATCGATCAGCAACATTATTGATATTTGATAAAGTATATAATATAAATATTGACTGATAGCAAAGTGTATTGTAGCACAACTCAATCGTGTTCTACGAGCAACACCTAGAGAAACCTTTAAGGCGAGTGTCATGTCAACCAATCATTTGGATCTTATGTACATACATGCAACATAATAATGCAGTACCACTCGAGGAAGTTTGGACTAACGGTTTCTAGATATCACCTCTTCAAGTTGACGGTCTGCGAGGTCATAAATTGGGTTTCCTGAGAAAAGGTTGAGCAAAACAGTTTACACAAATCCTTAATTTCAACTGCTATACATGTAAACAGCTAGGAGTAGGATTTGAATTTTTTGCTCGTAAACTCGAACTCAAAACTCAATCCTTCTTATTGAAACGTTGACTGATGTACAGGTAAACAGCTAGGATTTTCTAGAGTTCAAAGTGACTGAGAGTATCCTGCGTTTTGTTGCACCCGTGTTTGCACCCCTCGGTTAGCCGCATCTTAGTCTGGACGAGCCAAGCCCAGCTGACACGGGTACGAGTTGGGTGGGTGTGTATTTGAAATACATTCTTCATTGTCTAGTTGGTCAGCACAAGGTGAGGAGTCAGCTGCAGTGACTGTAGCTGGTCAGCATCATATTTGATGATCGTTTACCAGAATAAGAATCCCAAGCGATTTTTATCATGAGGTGAAGAGATCGGAACACTACCGGATATTGTTGTCGTGACAACATTTCAGAAGCAGCATGTATGACAAGATCAACGGTTTTCAAGTGTCACGTTCATATATTAGATACACAACGCATGTCAAAAAAGTGTTCTCAGTGCCTATGGCGACATTCCACAAGCAGACGGTATGTCAAGGCTGTGCTGGCACTGCCGTAATGACATCTATTGGGACATTTCTCATGAGGTGGGCATGTCGAGGAGTGTTGGCAGGGTGCCAGCGGGCATTGGCAGGACAGGACGAGGCTCTGAGAAGCTTCTTGTCAAGACCAGTTTGCACGCTCATCTAACCTCTCTTAGTATGCATTTGCTGGCACACGGTGTTAGTCAACGCTTATGCTGAACAACGATGCAAGTTGATGGGAGAAGTAGTCTGAGACGTAGTCTAGGACGGAGTCTACGACGTAGTCCGGGAAGTACTCTGAGACACAAGGTAGTCAAAGGTAATCTGGGAGGTAGGCGGAGGCAGGAGGAAGTCTTAGACGCAAATTAGTATGAGAGGTAGTCTGAGACGTAATCTGAGAGGTAGTCTGAGAAACAAGGTTGCCTGAGACGCAAGGTAGTATGAGACAACGGTGTGCCCCATTACCTTCGTCCCTCCTACGCATAGTATGAAGCGGTAGTTAGACTTTATAAAGCACAGGTTTTGTATTTATAACTAAAATTAGTCAGATAGTCAATGGATTTTTCACGTTTGTGTATCGAGAGCTTGCAAACAAAAATGGGCGTATCTTGATTACAATATACTTAGTCGTGCCCATCGAGAGTATGCGTTGGCAAACACTTTCGAGAAGAGAGTTCCTGCAAGGACGATGGCTTTAAGATAAAGGTCAAACAGACTTCGCAGGTATTTTACATGCAGGTGCGCTCATTGAACGGCTCCATGCATGTAGGCCTATTTCAAAAATCATGATTTTCAGAATCGCGAATAAATTTTCAGGTAAGGGTGATTATAATAATAATTGTCATAGGATGAAATATTTTATAGTCGGAAGATTGTTCGCAATTCATTGTAAGTTGTTTGAAGTTGTTCAGATAGCGTTGATTTTCTGCCTGGTTGTGGGAGGCCTTTTCCAAGGACAAGACGCACAGGATGAGGGCTTGGTTGCATCCGATTTGAAGCGCTCTCTGGGAGAAGGAAAAATTATAGCAGTGCAAGAAAACCTCATTGATTTGAAAAATTAAATACAGCAGTTGTTTAAATGGAACCACCCTTAAAGGATTCACGTAACCAGGAAAAAAATAAATTAACAGAGATGAATTGGATATATCATTGATACAATAAATAAACAGAGATCACTTGTATATATCATTGATACAAGAAATGACCCGAGATCACTTGTATGTATCATTGATACAATAAATAAACAGAGATCACTTGTATATATCATTGATACAATAAATAAACAGAGATCACTTGTATGTATCATTGATACAATAAATGAACAGAGATCACTTGTATATATCATTGATACAATAAATAAACAGAGATCACTTGGATATATCATAGATACAATATTTGAATAGAGATCAATTGGATTCATCATTAATAAAGCAAGTATTTTTTACTTATGCTGACAAATTCTCGACCTCCAAAACAAAAATTGCAATGAGTGAACCGTTGAGGGAGCTCTACAAGGTAGTATTTAGTATTCCATACAAAGAACTCTGAAATTATGAAGCTATTGATGACATATGTAGCAACATCGCGCTAGGCCGGACTACATCCCTGCTATTCTATTGAAACGATGCAAATGTTGCATCAAAAATCTCAGGACACCTCCGACCTCCCACAAGCCATGGAACATGCTGTCACCATCTCTCTAGCTAAACCTTATTAATAGATGAAAAAAATTTCTCCAACGCAGAACCCAAAATGTGGTAGTAAATGAGAAACTTCTGTACCAGTGGAAGGGCTCAGTGGGCTCCCACAAGGCCATGTACTTGGCCCTGTGTTCTGTTTGTTTATGGCTAATGATTCCTCAGTGTCCTGCTATGCGGATGATACTAGAGTGTTAGGCTTGGTGAATGATCCAAAAGTTGTTGAAAACGTTCAAGTAAATCTAAAGAAAATTGTCAAGTGGGCTGGTGAAAACAACATGGAATATAACGAAACTAAACCGGAATTACTAAGATATGAAGAAATGCAGGTACAATATTCAAGCATCAACACAGCTGTGGGTAAGGTGGCAGCAAGAAACTCTCGTGATTATGTATGAAAGATAGACCTAGGGTTATTAATTAACTATATAACCTCTGTTTGTATTCCTGCCACCGCAATATGTCATAAAATAGCTGCCAAATTAAATAAATCCATGTATCCTGGCTACGGTTAAGGGCCATGTGAAAGATTGGGTACAGTATAATGTCTTGTTAGTGTACCCTGGGTAAGATTGGCTTCAACGTGATAGATGCATTTGGTATGACGTCAGAGACCCTGAACCAACTGTTGCACGGAGTAAAAGAATTTCTTTGGCATAAAATACGGCAACATGAGACATTGTACTAGCTCTCCGCGAGAGGATGGAAGTCGCGGCTATTTTGAAAAACCGCGGCTTCTATACGAATTAATTACGGTAAAAATAAGTTAATGAGATATTCGAGAAAGGTCAGTGTCCGCCTAAATGAATAGTTATTGGATTGAGTTTATAGTCCCTGTCATGTGGAGATTACTAGACTAGTGGAAACTGAGGGGAAATCCCGAGTTCAGGAAGGGTGTAGAGTGTTGGGCGCATTAAAGAGTGCAGTGAGCTGTAGGACCTTGGGTATGGATGTAGAGAGATGTTTGTATGAAGGGAAATTGTCCTAACTGTGTTGTACGGGGCTGAGCCGCAAGAGGGGCGAGAGTGGAAGAGTTAAGAACGTGGAATGCGTTCAAGATGATTTGTTTGAGAAGGATGACCAAAGTGATGCGGACGGATAGGATCGAATATGAACGGCGTTGGCGTGAAAGTTTGGTAGACAGAGTAGGTTTAAGTGTTCTGAGGTAGTTCGGACACATGGTCAGGAAGGATGATTGAAGATTAGCGAAAAGGGCGATGAAAACGGACGTGGGTGAGCGAAAGCCTAGAGAAAGACCAAAGTTTGAGTAGACTTTAGAGAGGAGAGACATCAGTGTGGAGTTAGTGAGAGAGCGTGCGATGGATCAGTGTGGAGTTAGTGAGAGAGCGTGCGATGGATCAGTGTGGAGTTAGTGAGACAGCGTGCGATGGATCAGTGTGGAGTTAGTGAGAGAGCGTGCGATGGATCAGTGTGGAGTTAGTGAGACAGCGTGCGATGGATTAGTGTGGAGTTAGTGAGAGAGCGAGCGATGGATCAGTGTGGAGTTAGTGAGAGAGCGTGCGATGGATCAGTGTAGAGTTAGTGAGAGAGCGTGCGATGGATCAGTGTGGAGTTAGTGAGACAGCGTGCGATGGATCAGTGTGGAGTTAGTGAGAGAGCGTGCGATGGATCAGTGTGGAGTTAGTGAGA
>SDVV010023352.1:0-12774 GCA_016164225.1 Gammarus roeselii | reverse complement strand
GCGGCTCGATAAGTTCTACATAAATCGCCGATAAATAGCTAAACCGTTCCATTTCCTGTTGTTATAAATAAATTAGAAATGGCACATGAAGCTCTCTTAGACGTTCTACTTCAAAACTAATTCTCTTGCCACCATAAGGCAACCTAGTTTGGGCCAATAGGCCTCTTAGACGTTCTACTCCAGAACTAACACTCTTGCTACCAAAAGGCAGCCTAGTTTGGGCCAATAGGCCTGTTGTTGTCTTCCTACACTTGTAAACACTTGTAAACAATCAGGACGTCATTGTTTATAGAAACTGACACACTATAAAGATGCTGTGATGATTTTTCTATGAATCTTGCTGCTGTTCATAAATCGACTACTTTCCAAATATTTAATGTCGCTTTTGTCCCCGGAAAACATCATAGAAGTCGGTCTTCTTACGAGCGGCTTCCCATATTTCTGCTTTATGACAGGATTCCTGAATTGCTTTTTACTCCAAATTCCGATAAATTGCCTTGCTAATATAAAGGTTATCATGATTAAAAATCTATCTAATATTTCGCAGCCAAAATTTTTCATTCCAAAACAGCCGAACCCGCATTTCCATTCAGTCGAGTTCCCTACCTCAATGTCAGCTGCCTTTACGAGCTATCGAAGTTCTACAGCACTGCCTTAATAATGATGATTATAGAGGAAAGTTTACCAGGCTGCTTCTCCTTTGAGACTGAACATCGAGAGACATTTTGGGACAGTGAGCCTAATTGGTATGGGACACATCTTACGGAGGAGGGCTAGAGTCGTCCGTCAGCTTGAGCACGGAACAACCATGGCGATAGTTGTGTTGTTTTTCATCCCCATTACGGAACAACCACGGCATATTTGTATTGTCTTCCAAACTAATCACAGAACAATCACGGCTATAAATGTTTTGTTTTCCCACTGATCACGTAACAACCATGGTGATCGTAGTGTTGTTCTTCAGCCTGATCTCGAAACAATCATAGTACTAGCTGTGTAGTTTCTCAGCATGATCCCTAAACAAACATGTTAATAGTTGAGTTTTCATTTAGACTGATTACGGAACATTGTGGCAACAGCTGTGTCGTCCTTTTCTTCTTTCTTCAGACTGACCATGAAGCATCTGTAAAAATAGTTGTGTTATCCTTCAGCCTGACCACTAAACAATCACGAAAATAGTTTTGGTATCCTTCAGCATCATCAAAGAACCACCATGGAGATAGCTGTGTTATCCTTCAGCTTGATCACGAACCAACCACGCCAATAACTGTGATGTAGTTCAGACTGATCACGAAACAACTACGGAAATAACTGTTGTTCTTCAGTCTGATCACGACACAACCACGGCAATAGTTTTGTACTTCTACGCCTGAGCCCGCAACAACCATGACAATAGTGCATTGCCCTTCAGCCGAGCAGATCTTGCAGCAACCATGTTAGTAGTTGTGTTGAAGTCCAGCCTGATTGGGAAAAAACATAACCAAAGCTGTTGTCTTTCATCTTGATCAATAAACAACCATAGCAATAGTTGTGTTGTCCTTCAGCCCGATCACAAAACAACCACGGCAATGAATGTATTGTCCGTCAGAATAATCGCAAAACAACCATGAAAAATTAAGTTTATCTCTCAACCTGAGAAGTAAAGAATTGAATCGGAAGATTTTGTGTTGTTATTCATATTATTATTATCACATGTTTGCCAAATGAGCTCACTATTTTCCTCTGGACCAAATCCTATTCATCTCGAAATGTAACTCCTATGGCGTCTCACCGAGTCAAGATTATCTGAGCAGACCGTCATTTATCATTAAGTTCATAATTGTTACGAGAAATATATTTGGAGCATGGAACTTTTGTTCGGCCATATGATTGCAAGACTCTGCGATTACTTTAATCTAGGAAATGTTTTGATGTCGGTGTGAACCTTCACAAGGCGAGTGCGCGGCTTCGTGTTTTTGGAAAATGCTTTTAAACAAAATTGTGTCACCGGGAAGATACCAACTGCCGCATTGGTAGTCGATGTAATTTTATCCATATATCACAGAACTTCGATCAATTCGAGACTTGAGGATTTCGTTGCTATTTGCAAACGGCTCTGAGTCCAGGCCGGTGAAAGGCACTGAGTTCAAGAGAGCTGTTTGTATTCAACGTTGTTGTTTGCATTCAATCGATGACAGACACAGTCTCATCTTGTACTACTTAACATTTTCAAATAATTAACAAATCTGTAACTTTACAACATAACTTACAATGATTGAACAAATGATACAGCGGGTGAACAATTCTACGTCGACGCTCCCATTCAACTGAATGACTTTGTTTCTGCACTAGACTCATTCGCAAGAGAATATTTTTTACCCCCGTTTCCGCCAACAATCACTCTAATTTCTTGAGCATTTCATTGTACGAATTCAAATTTCTAACGGGAAGTTCTACACAGAAATACTTTGCTAGAGATTCCCAACGCGCTCACAAACATCGTCAATGATAAAATTAACCTACGTTCTGGGAACTTTCTTCAAAGTTATGCAAAGCTTTACCAAATTGGAATTTATTCTCCTCACCAGGCAAGGAGAGGCCAATTTTATAAGGTAAAACTTGAAAATACTTTATCCCTGGTTGCTCTGACAGAGACAACTGAGAAAGTTCTTACAGAAAAGTTTGATGGAAAAGAGAGGTATGAGCAAGAAAAAAAATCGCTATCGAGTCAAAATCAAGGACATTCGTGGGTGTTAAGAGAGGCCTTAAACCTTTGTTCTCGGATCCCTATTTAATTCTCCGGGGGTACTGACCACCCGTCGACTCTCAAAAAAGAGCGTGCGTCATTGATGCTGCTGCATACAAGGAGCGACCATGTATGCAGCAATGGTGCTGCTGCATAAAAGGAGCGACCATGTATGCAGCAATGGTGCTGCTGCATACAAGGAGCGACCATGTATGCAGCATTGGTGCTGCTGCATACGAGGAGCGACCATGTATGTAGCAATGGTGCTGCTGCATACAAGGAGCGATCATGTATGCATTATTTGTGCTGCTGCATACAAGAAGCGACCATGTATGCAGCAATGGTGCTGCTGCATACAAGGAGCGACCATGAATGCAGCAATGGTGCTGCTGCACACCTGGAGCGACCATGTATGCAGCAATGGTGCTGCTGCATACAAGGAGCGACCATGTATGCAGCAATGGTACTGCTGCATACAAGGAGCGACCATGTATGCAGCAATGGTGCTGCTGCATACAAGGAGCGACCATGTATGCAGCAATGGTGCTGCTGCATACAAGGAGCGACCATGAATGCAGCAATGGTGCTGCTGCATACGAGGAGCGACCATGTAGGCAGCAATGGTGCTGCTGCATACAAGGAGCGACCATGTATGCAGCAATGGTGCTGCTGCATACAAGGAGCGACCATGTATGCAGCAATGGTGCTGCTGCATACGAGGAGCGACCATGTATGCAGCAATGGTGCTGCTGCTGCATACAAGGAGCGACCATGTATGCAGCAAGGTGCTGCTGCATACAAGGAGCGACCATGTATGCAGCAATGGTGTTGCTGCATACGAGAAGCGACCATGTATGCAGCATTGGTGTTGCATGCACGGTACGATGGCTCTGAAAGCTGCGCGAAGAGTTGTGTCAGGAGGCGATACAGCTCTGCCAGCTGCACGAAGAGTTGCGTTGGGAGGCTACATAACTTTGCGAGCTCAACAAAGAGTTGCATTAGGAGGCCATACAGCTCTGCCAGCTCCACGAAGAGTTGCGTTGATACGCCGTAGAGCTCTGCCAGCTGCACGAAGAGCTGCATTAGGAGGCCATACAGCTCTGCCAGCTGCACGAAGAGTTGCGTTGGGAGGCAATACAGCTCTGCCAGCTGCACGAAGAGCTGCATTAGGAGGCCATACAGCTCTGCCAGCTGCACGAAGAGTTGCGGTAGGAGGCTATATAGCTCTGCCAGCTGCATGTAGAGTTTCGCCGTATAGCCTGACATTATTATCACATGCACTTCACCACATGAATGATGAGGCACTCCTATTTGCTCTGGCAGCGTAGCCAGACGTACGACAAGAAGAGTCATTGTATTTTTCCGCCTGTCCTATTTATTGTCCGCTGTTTTACGACCAAATCTGCGAGCGTTTTTATGCTTGCCATCAAATGAAAAGCAACATCAATTGAATGCCGAAATGTATTTATATTCCGCTTTTGTGGAACAATACGCTTTATGGTTAGACTATTGTCATTTTTATAGTGATGGCGGACAACGTCCTTTCTTTTCATGTATTTCTTAGCTTGTTTCTTAGTAAAAACCTGCGACTGCTTTAAATGAGATAGAATTGGAATGATTAACATGTCGAAACAAGTCATCAAAGGAGTTAGCAGGTGTCCGTGATCTGCCAAAGTTTGTTGGTAGACGGGCGATGCACGCTAGCTGTTATCACAAAAGAATAAGTTGAATTCCTCGGAGTAATGATATAATCCAAATAAGATGAGAAAACGATCGCAATAAATTTTGATTGCTAATCCACATCAAATTTAACATTCAATTTGCTGTTCCATGAAAAGAAACGTGTTGGGTCATGAATGTTCGTGATGGAAGTCTGGCTCGAGTGATACTATTCTCTGGAGAGATTATGGAATAATAGCATTTGAATACTGCAAACAATGGTGAGTCGGATGTAACACAAGCAGAAATTAGCACTCTACCATAGTTTAGCGTAGTAATGAAAGTGTTACGCAGTGCTTTCCTAACTTAACGAACTTCTTAGCATCTAATCACGTAACAACCATGGTAATCGTTGTGTTGTTCTTCAGCCTGATCAAGAAACAATCTTGGTTATAGCTGTGGAGTTTTCCATCATGATACCTGAACTACCATGTTAAAAGTTGTGTTTCCATTTAGAGTGATTGCGAAACATTGTGGCAACAGCTGTGTCGTCCTTTGCGTCGTCCTTCAGACTGACCGTGAAGCATCTGTAAAAGTAGTTGTGTTATCCTTCAGAAGGTTATTATGATTGGAACTCGATCTAATATTTCGCAGTTTTTCATTCCGAAATAGCCGAACCCGCATTTCCATTCAGTCGAGTTCCCTACCTCAATGTCAGTTGCCTTTACGAGCTATCGAAGTTCTACAGCACTGCCTTAATAATGATTATTATAGGGGAAAGTTTACCAGGCTGCTTCTCCTTTGAGACTGAACATCGAGAAACATTTTGGGACAGTAAACCTAATTGGCATGTGACACATCTTACGAAGGAGGGCTAGAGTTTAGAGGAAAGTAAAGTACAGTAAGTAAAACTTTTCGTTGATGGGGAGGATCTTCGAATTATGAAAACTCTTGATATAACGAACATTTGTTCGTTTCCTTGCATGGGAAATATCAAAATGATAAAGCATACACATTTCAGAGTCAGCGCACTGAATCGGGCCAGCCTGACTGAAGAATGATGCAATAGACGGTGACAAAGGACCTGTGGCATCAGCCTTACCGGTTTTCGTCCGAAAAAATAAAGTTTTTTTATTTGGGGTGATTGTTCGAGGTTGGCGGCGTTCTAGTGAAAAGATTTGATCATATGACTTACACATAACGTTAACGTAACATAAATGTCACGAAGTGTTGATGATTCCGGTTCAAAAATGTTCGCAGACGGATATGTGATATGTTCGTTAAGCAGAGTGTACGTTACGGAGGGGAGGGTGGGGGGTACTGTAATATTGATATGGAAGAATGGACTAGGGAAGAGACCAATCGACGAGTCTCTGGAAGCTCGATAGCGTACTCTTCCTTGGTGACTTTAAATGTGTAAAAGAGAAATTAAAGGGTGGGAGCGGGTCCAGCATGTTTTTTATGTTGGTTAGTTCCATCGACCTTGGCATCCAGATGGAAGCCAGTGTACCGCTGCTAGGTTACCGACCCCCAGGTCGACTAGAGCCCTGTTTGATGTTCTTTATTGTCCTTACCGGTTCCATGGCCAGGACATGTAGGCAGTCATCCTTGATGAGTGCAGTCACACACTCTAAACATTTGTCGGTGTTCGTTTATGTCTATTATAAGTTGGTAAGTCAGTTGGGAGAGATTATGTCCGCATCGTAGTGTCGAAGGTTTATCTCTGGTGTCTGAGTTTTCAAGATTTTATCAGCTTCTTTTACCCGGCGAGTCTCGAAATCAGTGGAAGCGTAATCAGCAAATATGTATCAAAATTTAGTGGGATGTAGCATGTAGGCCCGTTGCTGGTGGGGCTCTGTCTTGCATCTAGTAGCAGCGGTGTCTGGTTACAGTGCAGCCAGTCGTTATGAATTGCGATGTTCGAATGTTCAGGTAGTCTAAGATCTTGTTGATTTGTGTTTCTGAGTACGAGTGGTAATTTGGGTTTTCTTTACTTGATGCTTGAGGAGTGTGTACATGAGTTAGATAGTGCACAGGATGGGCTGGAGTTGGCTGGTGCACAGGCTAGGCTGGTGCACAAGCTGGGCTGGTGTTGGATACATGCACAGGCTGGGCTGGAGCTGGCTGGTTTATAGGCATTACGGAGTTGGTTTGTGCCTAGGCTGATGGGGAGTTGGTTGATGCCCAGGCTGTGCAGGTTTTGACTGGTGCTCAGGCTGGGCTAGAGTTGGCTTGGGGCCTAGGCTGGGCTGGGGTTGTCTAGTACCCAGGCAGGGCTTGAGTTGATTGCATGTCCAGGCGGCACTGCAGCAGCTAGGGACTAGGCTGAGCTGAGTTTGACTGGTGCACAGGTTTACTGGAATTGACGGAAGCCGAGGCCGGGCTCGAGGTTGCTCGTGCCCAGTCTGTCTTTAATATTTGAGAACAGAGTGTTGGTACCGTCGAATGACTAGACATCGTGAACATATTTTGTTGACCCAAATTATACACAAGAGATTGCACTGTGAGCGTAGAATCTTCGGCTTCATTTGCTTCTGAGGTCGATGTTGCTGCGAGGAAAAGGCATTGGGGGGTTTCATGGAGTTCCTAGTTTCATTGAGGATGTATGAGATAATGATACATGGGGTAGCAGGTCTGTCTCGGTTCTCGTATGTGTCGCAGCTTAAAAGAGTATATGAATATATAAACACACGGATAATCACACGGATAATCACACGGATAAACACACGGATAAACACACGGATGAACACACGGATAAACACACGGATAATCACACGGATAAACACACGGATAAACACACGGATCAACACGAACGCAATGGGTGATTACGAGTTTTTTTTGGTCGTTTCTTTTATCAAAGGACGATGCGGTCATCTCGAACGAAAATATGATCGCACGAATATTAATAATAGATATCGTGTTCATGATTGAAACACTCAATGATAGAAATAAGGTTACCAACTACGTTCCCTTCGCTCGGTTCCATCATCACCAGTCACTAACCCAGCCTATGCAAACACCAGACTCTTTCATGTCCAGACTCGTCAAAACCCATCAGACATGCGACTAGAAAGTTTTGCGGGCCTGTTTGAGTAGCCTTAGTGAATGGGCTCCTAATATGAGCCTCTTTGAGGAGGTATGACTGCGGGCGAGAAGAGCTCCTCTCTCGAGCCTCTTTGAAGAGCATTTAACCACGAAAGAAAAGAGCTGTTAACACGAGCCAAAACGAGAAGAAATTGACTAGACGGGAGAGATAGCCGCTCGAGAGGAGCCTATGACCAAGTGAGAGAAGAGCTGTTAACAGAAGACTAAGAGAAGGGGTTGACCGTACGAGGGAAGAGCTCTTTACACCAGCCTCTTTAAGGAATTTTTGACCCCGCGAGAGAAGGGCTCTTTACAATAGTCTTTCCGATATTCCTTTGACCGCAGGAGAGAAGGGTTCTCCATACTGGTCTCTATGAGGAGCCCTTGGCTGAGTCTAAACGGATAAGTGGACTTCACACAATCCTCTTAGAGTAGCTTTCGATCACGAGAAAGAAAAGGTCTTCTCACGAGCCTCGCTGAGGGGCCTCTGACCTCCAGTGGGAAGGGTTCTTTGCCCGAATCCCTCGGAGAAGCATTTAGCCGCGCGAGAGAGAGGCTCTCGATACAAGCCTCATTGAGGAGCCTTTGACCGTGCTAGAGAAGGGCTCTTTATACGAACCTCTTTGAGGAGCCTTCTACCGCGCAAGGAAAGGGTTATTCACACAAGCCTCTTAGAGAAGCTCTTTACACGACCCAATTTGTGAAGGCTTGTTGTGGCTCGTTCGGGGGTACTTTTGATATACTAAAATGAAAGAGAAGTGAGGTGTCGGCATTGTTACTTGCTAGGAATACTCTGACATGTAATGGGAGGACTTAGGACTTGGAGGCAGAGAAAGGAGGCATCGCACGAGATGGAGAACTGTAACTACAAAGAGTCTTTTGAATGAACTAGTTTTCTTAATTAAGGATTGTTGAGCTAACGGAAATCCATTCAAATTGATTTCAATACAAGCCATCAGGTAAACTGCAAGGAAACATGGCCCATTGCATGCAGGACAATAGAGCTGCTATTACCTTGCTCTGATGTTCTCAATATACGTACGCCAGCTGCCAGTCATGGCAAACAGGTGGCCAGAATTGAGTTCGGGACGGAACAGTAACAGGTAATGTGGTTGCCTTCGTTGATACTAATGCAGAACATCCGATGAATTATTTGGTGAATGAAGCAACTGTTATAAGATTGTTTATTTTATACTCCTATGCATGTTTTTCAAATAAACCTTGCGCAAGCTTATGTACCTTTATATGTCCCAAGGCTGTTTTAATTTACATGGGATGAATCAGACCCACGGGCAGATGATCAACATTTAACAAGGCTTGGATCTGGACACGATACCATTTACTTTCTAGTAACACAAACAGTGCCTCACGACCACAGCGGCCTCTCAACGGTTGCTCCGTATGAAGCAGTGCTGCAAGTGCCATGCAGCATGAAGCAGTGCTGCAAGTGCCATGCAGCATTATTCATGAGTGCTCCACTCTTTCAGCTAACTAGTAGTGAAATAAATACCAGCAGTTGTACTTCTGATATTTTTAGAAGTGAACCTACGCTGAGAAAAAGGGACACAAAAACGTGTCTTGTTGATTGTAGTTCAGCAAAAGTCGTTATAATGTAATAAAGGATAGAGATAATTTGAGGGTTTCAAAATGTGTAGCAATTTAGTTGGATTGTACTTGCTATTACAATCAGTAGGAATGTCATCAAAGGAATAATAATTCACGCATAAAAACTATAAATTTCCTCACGAGATATCTGCAGTTCTGCTACAGCAGAAGATGACCAACAAAACACATTTTGTTGACTCAGCAAAGTATTTCTCTTGTCATATTCCAACACTATTTGGTTAGCGGAGGCTAGAGCAAGTTTTAGTAGCAGCAGCTGCAGCTAGAGTTGACGCATCTATGGTCTACCGCTGTCTAGCATCGAGGAGTATGGTAAGAAATCGAAATGTATATCGTGGTGTACAACCTGGTTCGGGCTTCGTGACGTTATGTTGAGTGCAGCTGGATTTATTTGCTGGCTACGTTGCTAGCAAATTGTTGGAACCTTCCTAGCCAAACTAGCCTAACTTAGGAGCACGTATTTCTTACCCGCGGGACAAAAGTATGTATTTCTAACCTGTGGGGCAAACGTAAGTAATATTCTATAGTCCGTAGTTCTAACCCGCGGTTCAAAGGAATGTATTATTAATTATACATTGACTATCACATGGTATCCAACTACCCCACCATATCCACCATGGTATCCGAAATGACCTCGTATCTTACAGCAATAGTGGGCACTAATAAACGAACGCAATGGCGAGATGTTGCAACAATCGACGAGCTACAAGTCTCTAGGTTTATCCACGCTGCAACAGTAGTGTGTTCACTTAACTCACTCTGAATAAGGTTGTTGGATACATACATGCTTGCAGAACAAGGACAAGATAATAAAAACTTTCAAGTTTGCATTTCACTTACGATCACTAAATGCTTTTTGATCAAATTCTTGTCAGTATAACATTTAAATATCAAAATTTAACAAGCCAAACGCTGTCCCAAAGGCCGAGTTCATTAGTGATAAATAATGGGCAAGTAAAGAAACTAAGAAACGTTTTCAGAGTCGACCGAGTTCTGATATGGTTAGCAATTTCCACTGCATTAAACTGTCAGCGAGAGATGTCACGAAAAAGAAAGATTATAAGGCCACAGGCTTTAGGCCTCCCGAGTTCCTTACTCGCCATCTCTAGGAGTCGTCCATGAAATGTCTTGGATCAGAGGCTCTTGGAAGCGGTCACCAGAGCTGGAGACAGACTTTAACGCTCATTCAATAATGACACCGAGTGCCAGGGTCTCCAAAGCTGGAGGCAGACCCTGCCGCACATCCAATAATGACTGAGGGCCAAGGCCTCCAAAGGTGGAGTCAGACTCTGTCACTCCTACAATAATTTCATTGAGTGTCAGGGCCTCCAGGGACGTTAGCAAAGTTACTGAAGTTCTCAGCTAGTAGGTCATTACACCAGAGTGGGGCTAGAAAGATTGCATCAATTTTTGGGGAATTTCTAGTCGTCTTCCTTACAGGGAAATTCGACAGTGAGGTGAAGGTGAGCCAACATAAAATTATGATTCATTACATCAAATGCACGTCTTCCAAAGCGAGGCATTTCCTGATTTTATCGAAAAATTGGTCACAAAGCCCTACCTCAAATATTTTTGCAGAAATAACAACAAGGCTTACGTGGCTCTGAAATAATTATAATTTCGCCTTGAACGCTCGCAAAAACTCGTCCGTAACGCAAAATATTCATTGGGGAAAACCAGACAAATTGTAAAGCAATACCCAGAGTTAGAGTGTACGCAAAATTTAAGCCTGGAACATCAAACAGGAATTTAACTCGTGAACACAAATTGAAGAGCTGGAGAATTTATACATTCCAAATACGATTGAAAAGAGAATTCATTTATTTGCATTGGGTTACTCGGCTGAGAGATCATTGACGCATAAATGATGGAAAAGCAATTGGTTCTAGGGTCAGAATCTAGTTTTGGCAGTCATTGCTGTCAGTTTCTGGGACTGGAGAAGAGGATCGAAATGACAACTTTGGGAAGTACGATTCGTTCATGTAGATGAGATCTGCTATTATTGGCTTAGGTTAAATTGCCTTTGATTAGAGGCAACATTGTTTTATTTCCACGATTGAGTGCAGCATCAATTGAGGTGCCTGCAGGGCGCCAGAAAAATTAGCTCCTGAGGAATTAGCGAATTCCTCATCCATCGAGGAATTCGCTTGACAGATCTGCATTTGCTGGGGTGGAATTTGCTCTTTTTAGCGTTTATGCTCGTTTTGACTGCATTTTCTTTCCTCTAGATTGTCACCTTCTTCTTTATCGTTACCACATTTCAGAACTTATGCCTTTCAAACTGCTGGTTGGATGGTGGAGGGGTCTGTTGACTTTTTGAAGTTTGCTCTTCTTCCATTTCGTTTTTCTCTTTTTAATGTAATAATGATAATTATAATGCATCTCTCAATATTAGATTACGGTGCACCTCGTAAGTATTCTTCAGAGATGCAGAGCTTCCACCTTCAAGTTATTGGCTACACTTTGGTCGACAGTCAACAGTCAATTCAGAGCTTCCACCTGCAAGTTCTTGGCTACACTTTGGTCGACAGTCAACAGTCAATTCAGAGCTTCCACCTGCAAGTTCTTGGCTACACTTTGGTCGACAGTCAACAGTCAATTTTTCGAGTCAGTTTTTTTACATATATATCTTTACGCATAAATTCAATGTGTATATATCAATGCATACATGGATAACAAGGGGCGTAGATCTGAATGTATTTGCACACGAATGACAGTGGGCGTATACCTGAATGTATTTGCACACGTATGACAGTGTGCCTAGATCTGAATGTATTTGCACACGTATGACAGTGTGCGTATATCTGAATGTATTTGCACATGTATGACAGTGTGCGTATATCTGAATGTATTTGCACATGTATGACAGTGTGCGTATATCTGAATGTATTTGCAGGTGTGTGTTCATTTATTTGTTGGATTTGTAGAAATGCATAAGGATCTTCCTGCGTATACGTCTGCTCATGTTGAGTATGTAATTGATTTATGTATACATACATGAGGCATTGTTGGGTATTTCCCATTTAAATTTATCATTTTAGTCATCTGAATGTTAGATCTTGAAGCTGACAATTTTAAAAACTGAAATTGAGCGGGGGTTAAATAAGGTTAAATACCATGCTCTCTCATCTCTTCAACATTAAACTGGGTGGTCGCTGCTTATTGTGCCTTCGTATTATAACGATGAGTGGATAATTGTATTTTTTAATTAAGTGGCCGTTGTTCAATAGATCATTGCGTTGCCTGGTGTTGTTCAATATGCATATATCTATGCACTATCGACTACAAAGATAGAGACCCTATTTTTAATTTCGCGATTTGTATATACTAAACTAATTATTACGCAGTAACAACAGGAAGTTTTAGCTTCCTGTTGTTACTACGTAATAATTAGTTTGGTTTTTGTACGCACTGGATACCATTATACCCCGTGGAACGATGTACTGTTCCCTCCCCATCTCCAGTGTATACATAACTATTCTGTACTATGTTTCGATAGTTTGCTCACTGTATAATTCCTGATCAGCTCTAAGAGCATTCGATTTTGTTCATCAGAATGTTTATTTTTTTCAAAATTAGTTTTTGCCCTGACTTTCTCGTAGATAAGATACTTCAGGAATATCCTTAAGATCTAGTTTTCCTGTATTTGTTAATGGAATTTGTTTGTACTTTTGAGACGTCCA
>SDVV010023351.1:0-12774 GCA_016164225.1 Gammarus roeselii | reverse complement strand
GGATGTGTGTATCAAACTGCAAAGGATTGATCAAAATGTAGAGATAAGTGGAGATACGTATAATGCATAGTATAAAACATTGACTGAAAACCGTACATGAATTAGGTTAGGTTAGGATAGGATGATTACTTCTTTTACCATAACATAGCATGAAGCTGAAGCCCATTAAATATCTTGTAACAACAGCAAGGGATGTTGTTCTATAGGTTAGGTTAGGTTGCGTAGGTATTAATGCATCCGGGAGAGTATGGTAACCCTTTTGTACAAAATGTGTGTAAATGCCTACATGGTGCCCCATACATGTGTCAACAGAGTGAAGCTAACGATCCTGTATGTATAAATTGGACTCATATCTGTACTCCTTCAGATATCGATCCGCTTTCGGGGAAGAAAGATGCCTCCCAGTTTGATGTGGAAGTAATTTAACAGAAATGAGAAGACGGGGATATGTGTTATTTGCAGTGCGGAGATAAAATTAAACAAATCAGGCTCCACATTCGGGTTTTGGCAAAATATCAAAGGACAGCATTATCTTGAATACGCTAATCTTAAAAATGAATGAGGAAATACAAGCTCAAAGGATGCTATGGGCGTATTGATAGAACATAATACTCCGGACATGGATATCAAAAATAAAGAGAAAGACAGTGCTCAAAATGGTGCGAGCGTAAAATTAAGTATGGAGCCACTAACACTCAAGCTAAGAATGTATGAAGATTGGGTGAAAATGGCTAAATCGATATGGTGGGTGAAAAATCCAAACCATAACCGAAATTGAAAATAATGAAAATAGGGGAAAACGTGGGATACTTTCAGTGGAATGGATATCAGTGACAGTGATATTGAAATGTGTGAAGAAAAAAAAATGCTTAAGTTGAAGGAAACCGAATTATCAAATGCGGTAATGAGAGGGTATCAAGTATAAGAAGTGTAAAATTGCATAATATATTTTTTTTTATGTTTGACTTTGTTTCAAATATGTTGGTAATGAAGCATGAGGAGAGAGAATCCTGTATCAAACGTTTGAGTGCAGGGAGAAGGAAAATTGAGTATATTTCGGATATCTGCGGGGATATAATGAATGGAAATGTCGATAATAGCAAGAAGAAAATCTGAAACGATTCGATGTCATAAACATGTAACAGTGATTATAAATAACGAATTTAATAAGCTCGCTGAAGACTATAAACAAAGTTTTGGTTACAAGGCTGGGATTACATGTATTGCATACACTTCTTCCAAAGGTCGTCGTTCATTTAAAATGTGAACTAAGGGCGTTAGTCTCGAACACCAATAGATCAGAGAAAAAAACATACCCAGATGATTAATCCTACACCGATATGACGAGTCGACAGCTTCAGGTGAGGATTAAATTTACTTCATTGATAAAGAACCCACAGAGTGGCACTGGTACCAAGGATCAAGTTAATACAAGAGAAGGAGGTCGAAGTCCTTATTGATGTTTCGCCAAGATGCTCACGTCGAATTTTCGGAGTGAAAAGTTATGTTTTCGAATAAATGATATCCCATGTATATATAAATGTGTCAAAATCTATTATCAATAAAATAATATATCTAATAAATCTTTGTTTGCAATATCCTAAATTTACCTCGAATGATTAGCATTTGGAAATTCATTAAAACGCCTCGTGCTTTGCGTTGAAAATGTGATGGATATTAAGCTAATTGAAGTTATACACAGCTACCTAAGCTAACGTAGATATATATTTCATCAGGTGAAGGGTAGCCAAACTGTAAATGCTCTAGGACCCCCTCCATCCAGTAAATCGTCTTCTAAACGTTAAAGTTTACGTTTGCTAGGGATCAATAACGAAAATTCCATATAGATGTAGCATTTCTCTATGTCTGATAATAAAGAAAACGATAGAAGGGGATACTGCTAGGGTAAGTACAACGAAGCGCTAAGAGATAAAGAAACCCTGGCTTAATCATAACAGAATGTCATATATACATATAAAAAATGCCACAATAATGCAACAACCTACCAATTATGCCTGAAATAGTGTGGAAGATGCAAACCTAAAAAAAAAAATGCATAACACTGTGTGAGATATCTGATCGAGATTCCGCAAACAATACAAATTTCAACTTAAATCAATCGATCATTACTGAGAATACATAACATGATTTTTTTAACTTACAGAAAAAATCTATATTGTTCAGGTATTTTCGCTATTGGAAACCGCGTCAATGGAACACTTATATAACTGCTTCAAAACTGGATAATGCAATATGGGGTAGATAGATTCTCAACCGTAGGTGCTGCATCATCCCACAATACATACCTCAACTCGCCAATAATCAGACTAATAAACCATACTATTCATATAGATGATATATACATAGGAAATAAATAGATGGAAAACATAGAACCTTACCTGCAATTCTACCTTCAGGCTGGTACCATACAGGGTCGATCGCATAATAAGGCTGCAAACTGCCAACAAATAAACCATACTCTTCCTAAAGATATAATAAACATATGAACTAAATAGATGTAAAACATGTAACATGGCCTATATTCAATATCAAGGTTGAATCAAACATCGCACCGCCAAAAAAACTCCAACAAAACCACCTCCGAAATGAATGAAATATACCACAATTAGAAAAGAATACATAAATATATGTCCACATAAAAATATAGAATTATAATCCATACATAAATATATAACGAATCATTCACTCACATCGTAGCAAACGTGACACGGAAACAAATTTATAAGACAAAAAATAGGTGAGAGCAATCTCACCTAATTTTTCAAGGAGCGCTTCCAACTTTTTGCGTATGGCTATCCTCAAGCGCACCCACACCAGAAATCTTGCTATAACACTATTCATAACAGAATCGAATAAATATATATAACAGCAATAGTTAGTGATCTATTATACTCCCACTACAACCATCTCTGAAAAAAATATATCCATTAAATGGGAGAAAGCGAATGGATTTAATCAAATAATATCAAACGTGCAATAAAAAATATGATGAATTAGCAATGCCTTCTATTCGAATGAGTCATTCAATAACAAACATAGTAATATATATCATGCTCTCCTACCGTGCGAAATATTCCAAAACAATCATATATAGCGTCGACAAGACCTAATAACGTATATCTATATAATCCCTCCTTAAGCAATCGTAAATGAAAGCAACCAGATACCGTAAGGAAACTGTTATTTACCGTATGGAATTTTTTTTCTCCAAGAGAACCATATATCTCGAGATAAAATCTTTATGTGACCGCACATCCAGAGATGAAATCGCTAATTGTCATAGCTAATTACCACTTGCGGTTAAACTATAGCAATCGCTTCTACTTGCATTGGAAAAATAAATAGAGCTTTAGTCAGCAAATAGAACGAGTACACTTTCGCATGAAATGATGAAAACACGTGTACCTCAACAGGTTTTATCCTCTAAATATTCATAAAAAATGTAAATAATCCTTGTATGCTCTTATGTATATAGAATATATAAATTATAATAATAAACTTGTCTCATTGTCCACCTAAATGGCATTGAAAAATATGCATTGGAAAGAACTGTAATGCAACCCATGAAAACGATGTAAATAATTCTATGTAAATCAAATAAAAATATGTAATTGACCATGATTGATAGTTCACCTGTAATCTGTTTTCGAACATGCGTGAATGTTTTGCCAGAACCCTAAGATTGTTCACCTTAATGTGTATTTTAATCCATTAATATATATGTATAAATAAACCATGTTTCATTGTCTAGAGAAGCAATTCATCTGAAAAAACGTGAAAGTATCTGCAGTTGTTTGTTTCTTAACATTGGATCCTGACGAGACTCTGAAAATATATACATTAAAATGGGAAAAAGTAATTTTCTTTCAAAACTCACATCGACCGCACATTCAGAGATAAAATCGCTAACTGTCATAGCTAAATTGAGACCCAGTTGAGTAATCGGCTCTATGTGGTTACAGACCATCTAATTCCTTCACATCCGCGTCTTGCTCCCCCTAATTATCGCCTAACTAATTCCTTCACATCCGCGTCTTGCTCCCCCTAGTTATCGCCTATCTAATTCCTTCACATCCGCGTCTTGCTCCTTTTTACACTACTAGTAAGCATGTTATAGTAAGCATGGTATAGTAAGCATAGTATAGTAGGCATGGTATAGGAAGCATGACACAGTAAGCATGGAAAGTCAAGGTAAATGATATCGATTGGAGACTTTGTGTCGTGGATTCCTATTATATTCTTGAAAAAAAACAGGTTCGTAAGACAGAAACGGTTGTGTCTAAAGCCATGCTGAGAGTCACCAATCAGATTGTTTGATTCTAAAAATTATGTTATTATATCCATTATCAAACTTTCCATCAATTGGCCAATGACTGAGGTGAGACTAATTGAACTTTAATTTGCCAGGATACTTTTTTGTCCCATTTTTTTAAATATTGGGGTAACATTGACTTCTTTCCATCCAGAAGGGCAGGCGCCATTTGTGAGAGATTGGGTGAAAATGTCTGAAAAATGTTCGGCGATTTCGTTTCTAGTCTCTTTCCGAGTTCTGGGATGAACATGGTCTGGACCTGGAGATTTTGTGGCTTTCAGTTTATCTATATATTCAATAACTTCGGCGGGTGAAAAGTTCATCGTGCTGAGGACTTCAATTCGTCTTTATGCAATGATATCCTCAGGATTAGGATTATCCTGATTCTCTGACGTAAAAACAGAACAAAAGTGTTCGTTAAGTGGGTCACTCATTTTGGTGTAATGGTCGGCGTTGGTCGACGTTGGAAACCTGTCTGCAGTGTCCACCGTTAGTTGACGTTGCGAGCCTGTCTGTAGTTTCCACCGTTAGTCAGCGCTGTGAACCTGTCTGCAGTGCCCACCGTTAGTCAGCTTTGTGAACCTGTCTGCATTGCCCACCGTTAGTCAGCGTTGTGAGCCTGTCTGCAGTGCTCACCGTTAATCGGCGTTATAGGCCTATCAGCAGTGGAATGCGACGTCGGCTGTGTACACCGAGTTGATAAGTCATGCAAATAAGTCTTGTGTTGATGTATTTGCGAGTTGAACATTGTTCTCATTAACATCAAGCCTAATACCTTCACATTACCAGCACATCAAGCCTAATACCTTCACCTTACCAGCACATCAATCCTAATACCTTCACCTTACCAGCACGTATAATATCAAGTATTCACATAAAGCCTAATACCTTTACCTTACCAGCATGTCTCATATCAAGTATGCACATCAAGCCTAATACCTTCACCTTACCAGCGCGTCTCATATCAAGTATCTTGGTAGAGTTTTTACCTTCGAATACTTTTCAGCTATGAAAGCTGGAGCTATTTTTTCACTTAAAAGGTTTTATCTTCCCCTAGCGGTTCTGTGGGCTTAAATTTGAAACACTTACAAGAATTCGCTGCAAGATAACAATGTTTGCTGCTTTTGATATTTGGGGAACCAATCAAAGCAACTTAAACATGAAGATATAACTCCGTAGAGTGAATTGGAACATGTGAGTCATGGCTTCTAAATGAAATATATCATGTTTGATAGCTTAGATGTGGTAAATTCACCACTAAATCAGTAGATTCTTCTTTTGGCTAACAATTACAATGTAAATGATAACATCAATAACATGTTTGATTTCATGAAACAGATACGATTCAGCGAATTTAATTGCATGGAGGAAAACAATGAAGATGAAATAATGCAATTGAAGTATTGCTTTTTCTACCGCCTCCACAATTCCTATTTTTCGGTAATTTTAATACAATTGAGAAAGTACTATACAGCATTCAAGCAAAATCCACGAAGGACCGGCCTTCATAGCCAGTCATAGTCATTTCAAGGCGACTTTTTATTGCCAGATGGCGGTCTATAGGCCTACGGAAGGCCTGATATTTACCAATCGATTGTATAGCGATAAATGACGAAGTAATGAACCAGCTGCCTAGAGTCCCTCCATGATATTTATGAATATTTTACGACACCTTCCTGTCTCCATCATCGTTGTATCACAGCTTGTATTCACTGAACTGTTCAGTCCTGGAGTGAAGACATTAATTATTTATGATGCCTTGAACTCGGTTGAGCTTGCTCACAGAAGCAATTGTTACTGAAGTTTTGTTCAGTAGTTTTAAGACCTGACTATCAATAGAGAGAAGTTGATTGTTTACATCGTGCATTGTAAGCATTGTATAGTATGCGTGGTATAGTAAGCATGGTATAATAGGCATGACAGAGTAAGCATTAAAGTAAGCATGGTATAGTAAGCATGAGATAGCAAACATGGAATTTCAAGGTAAGTGATATCGATTGGAGACTTTGTGTCGTGGATTTCTATTATATTCATGAAAAAAAGTAGCAGATTCGTAAAACATAAACGGTTGAGTCTAAAGCTTTGCTGAGAGTCACC
This sequence comes from Gammarus roeselii, assembly GCA_016164225.1. Classification (NCBI taxonomy): domain Eukaryota; kingdom Metazoa; phylum Arthropoda; class Malacostraca; order Amphipoda; family Gammaridae; genus Gammarus; species Gammarus roeselii. Next base: position 6,344 of record SDVV010023351.1, on the reverse strand, counting down.
AATAAGTTTGTTTGATCCTAAAAATTCTGTAATTTTATCCGTTATCAAACTTTCCATCAATTTGCCAATGACTGAGGTGAGACTAATTGAACGGTAATTTGCCGGGACCCTTTTTTGTCCCATTTTTTTTAATATTGGGGTAACATTGACTTCTTTTCATTCAGAAGGGCAGGTGCCATTTGTGAGAGATTGGGTGAAAATGTCTGATAAATGTTCGTCGATTTCGTTTCAAGCCTCTTTCTGAGTTCTGGGATGAACTTGGTCTGGACCTGGAGTTTTAGTGACTCTCAGTTTATCTATATATTTAATAACTTTGACGTGTGAAAAGTTCACTGTGCTGAGGGCGTCAATTCGTCTTTACGCAATGATATCCTCAGGATTAGGATTATCCTGATTCTCTGACGTGAAAACAGAACAAAAGTGTTCATTAAGTGGGACACTCATTTTGGTGTAATGGTCGGCCTTGGTCAGCGTTGGAGACCTGTCTGCAGTGCCCACTGTAAGTCATCGTTGTGAGCCTGTCTGCAGTGCCCACCGTTAGTCAGCGTTGTGAACCTGTCTGAATTGCCCAATGTTAGTCAGCGTTGTGAGCCTGTCTGCAGTGCTCACCGTTAGTCGGCGTTAGAGGCCTATCAGTAGTGGAATGCGACGTAGGCTGTGTAAACTGAGTTGGAAAAACATGCAAATAAGTCATGTGTTGATGTGTTTGCGAGTTGAACATTGTTCTCATTCACATCAAGTCGAACCTTACCAGCACATCAAGCCTAATACCTTGAACTTACCAGCACATCAAGCCAAATACCTTCACCTTACCAGCACATCAAGCCTAATACTTCCACTTTACCAGCTCATCAAGCCTAATACCGTTACTTTACCAGCACATCAAGCCTAATATCTTCACCTTACCAGCACATCAAGCCTAATACCTTCACCTTACCAGCACATCAAGCCTAATAGCTTCACCTTGCCAGCACATCAAGCCTAATACCTCCACCCTACCAGTACATCAAGCCTAATACCTTCACCTTACCAGCACGCCTCAAATCAAGTATTCACATCAAGCCCAATACCTTCACCTTACCAGCACATCAAGCCTAATACCTTCACCTTACCAGCACGTCTCATATCAAGTGCTCAGATCAAGCCCATTACCTTCACCTTACCAGCACATCAAGCCTAATACCTTCACCTCACCAGCACGTCTCATATCAAGTATTCACATCAAGCCTAATACCTTCACCTTACCAGCACGTCTCATATCAAGTTTTCACATCAAGCCTAATACCTTCACCTTACCAGCACATCAAGCCGAATACCTTCTTCTTACCAGCGCATCAAGCCCAATACCTTCACCTTACCAGCACATCAAACCTAATACCTTCACCTTGCCAGCATATCAAGCGTAATACCTTCACCTTACCAGCACATCAAGCCTAATACCTTCACCTTACCAGCACATCAAGCCTAATACCTTCACCTTACCAGCACGTCTCATATCAAGTGTTCACATCAAACCTAATACCTTCACCTTACCAGCACATCAAGCCTAACACCTCCACCTCACCAGGACATCAAGCCTAATACCTTCACCTTGCCAGCACATCAAGCCTAATACATTCACCTTACCAGTACATCAAGCCTAATAACTTCACCTTCCCAGCACATCATACCTAATGACTTCGCCTTACCAGTACATCAAGCCTAATACCTTCACCTTGTCAGCACATCAAGCCTAATACATTCACCTTACCAGCACCTCAAGCCTAATACCTTCACCTTACCAGCACGTCTCATATAAAGTATTCACATCAAGCCTAATACCTTCACCTTACCAGCACGTCTCATATAAAGTATTCACATCAAGCCTAATACCTTCACCTTACCAGCTCATCAAGCCTATTACCTTCACCTTACCAGCACGTCTCATATCAAGTATCTCGGTTGACTTTTTACCTTCGATTACTTTTCAGACATGAAAGCTGGAGCTATTTTTTCACTTAAAAGGTTTTATCTTCCCCTAGCGGTTCTGTGGGCTTAAATTTGAAACACTTACGAGAATTCGCTGCAAGGTAACAATGTTTGCTGCTCTCGATATTTGGAGCACCAATCAAAGTAACTTAAACATGAAGAGATAACTCAGTAGAGTGAATTGAAACAAGTGAGTCATAGCTTCTATATGTGATATATCATGTTTGATAGCTTAGATGAGGTGAATTCACCAAATGACAATGTAAATAATGACATCAATAACATGTTTGATTTCATGTTACAGATCCGTGCAACGAATTCAATTGCATGGAGGAAGGCAATTATGATAAAAATAATGCAATTGAAGTAATGCTTTTCCTACCTCCTCCACAATCCACATTTTACGGTAATTATAATGAAATTGAGAAAGTAATATACAGCAGCATGCAAGCAAAATTTACGCAGGACCGGCCTCCATAGCCAGTCATAGTCATTTCAAGGCTACTGTTTATTGCCAGATGGCGATCTATAGGCTTAAGGCAGGCTTGATATTTACCAATCAAATGTATAGCGATAAACGAAGAAGTAATGAACCAGCTGTCTAGAGTCCGTCCATGATATGTTTGAACATTTTAAGACACCTTCCTGTCTCCATCATCGTGGTATCACAGCTTGTATTCACTGTACTGTTCAGTCCTGGAGTGAAGACATTAATTATTTATGATGCCTTGCACTCGGTTGAGTTTGCTCACACAAGCTGGTATAACTTGCAATGGTTACTGAAGTTTTGTTCAGTAGTTTTAAAACCTGACTATCACTTGAGAGAAGTTGATTGTACACATCGTGCATCGTAAGCAAGATATAGTATGCATGATACAGTAAGCATGGTATAATAAGCATGACATAGTAAGCATTATAGTAAGCATGGTATAGTGAGCATGACATAGTAAGAGTAGTGTAAAGGGGAGCAAGACGCGGATGTGAAGGAATTAGATGAGTGATAATTAGGGGGAGCAAGACGTGGATGTGAAGGAATTAGATGGGCGATAATTAGGGGGAGCAAGACACGGATGTGAAGGAATTAGATGGTTTGTAACCACATAGAGACAATTACTCAAGTGGGTCTCAATTTAGCCATGACTGTTAGCAATTTTATCTCTGGATGCGCGGTCGTTATGAGTTTTGAAAGAAAATGACTTTTTCCCATTTCAATGTATATATTTTCAGAGTCTCGTCAGGATCCAATGTTAAGAAACAAACAGCTGCAAATACGTTCACGTTTTTTCAGATGATTTTTTCTGTAGACAATGCAACAAGATTTATTTATACATATATATTAAAGGATTAGAACACACATTTAGGTGAACAATTTTAGAATTTTGACACAACATTCACGCATGTTCGAAAACAGATTACAGGTGGACAATCAATCATGGTCAATTATATATATTTATTTGATTTACATTGAATCATTTACATCGTTTTCATGGGTTTCGTTACAGTTCTTTCCAATGCATATGTTTCAATGCCTATTCAGGTGGACAATGAGACAAGTTTATTATTATAATTTATATATTCTATATACATAAGAGCATACAAGGATTATTTACATTTTTTTATGAATATTTAGAGGATAAAACCTGTTGAGGTACACGTGCTTTCATCATTTCATGCGAAAGTGTACTCGTTCTATTTTCTGACTAAAGCTCTATTTATTTTTCCAATGCAAGTAGAAGCGATTGCTATAGTTTAACCGCAAGTGGTAATTAGCTATGACAATTAGCGATTTTATCTCAAGATATATGGTTCTCTTGGAGGATAGTTTTTTCCATTCGGTAAATTACAGCTTCCTTACGGTATCTGGTTGCTTTCATTTTCGATTGCTTAAGGAGGGATTATATAGATGTACGTTATGATTGTTTTGGAATATTTCGCACGGTAAGAGGGCATGATATATATTACTATGCTTGTTATTGAATGACTCATTTGAATAGAAGGCGTTGCTTGTGCATCATATTTTTTATTGCATGTTAGATATTATTTGATTAAATCCACTCGCTTTCTCCCATTTAATGTATATATTTCTTAAGAGATGGTTGTAGTGGGAGTATAGTTGATCACTAACTATTGCTCGTTATATATATTTATTCGATTCTGGTATGAATAGTGTTATAGCAAATTTTCTGGTGTGAGTGCGCTTGAGGATAGCCATACGCAAAAAGTTGAAAGCGCTCCTTGAAAAATTAGGTGAGATTGCTCTCACCTATTCTTTGTCTTATAAATTTGATTCCTTGTCACGTTTGCTACGATGTGAGTGAATGATTCGTTACCTATTTATGTGTGGATTATATTTCTATATTTTTATGTGGACATATATGTACGTATTCATATTTAATTGTGGTATATTTCATTTATTTCGGAGGTGGTTTTGGTGGAGTTTTTTTAGCGGTGCGATGTTTGATACAACCTTGATATTGAATATGGGCTATGTTTCGTGTTTTACATCAATTTAATTCATATGTATATTATATCTATGGGAAGAGTATGGTTTATTTGTTGGCAGTTTGAAGCCTTAGTCTGCGATCGACCTGTATGGTACCAGCCTGAAGGTAGGATTGCAGGCAAGGTTCTATGTTTTCCATCTATTTATTTCATATGTATATATTATGTATATGAATAGTATGACTTATTAGTCTGATTATTGGCGAGTTGAGGTATGTATTGTGGGATGATGCAGCACCTACGGTTGTGGATCTATCTACCCCATATTACATTATCTAGTTTTGAAGCAGTTATATCAGTGTTCCATTGACGCGGTTTCCAATAGCGAAAATACCTGAACGAAATGATTTTTTTCTGTAAGTTTAAAAGATTATGTTATGCATTCTTAGTAATGATAGTTGATTTAAGTTGAAATTTGTATTGTTTGTGGAATTTCGATCAGATATCTCATACAGTGTTATGCATTCAGTTTTTTTAGGTGTGCATCATTCACACTACTTCAGGCATAATTGGTAGGTTGTTGCATTAATGTGGTATTTTTTATATGTATATATGACATTCTGTTACGATTAAGCCAGGGTTACTTTATCCCTTAGCGCTCCGTTGTACTTACCCCAGCAGTATCCCCTTCTATCGTTTTCTTTGTTCTCAGACATAGAGGAGTCTGTATAATAAATAACTGACTGTTTTAGTCCTTCAATATTAGTTTCAAGATGTAAATTTCTGCACGATAATCATAGGAATGTGTGTTTAAGACATGTTATTGATCCCTAGCAAATGTATACTTTAACGTTTACAAGACGATTTACTGGATGGAGGGGGTCCTAGAGCATTTACGGTTTGACCACCCTTCAACTGATGAAATATATATCTACGATAGCTTAGGTAGCTGTGTTTAACTTCAATTAGCTTAATATCCATCACATTTTCAACGCAAGGCAAGAAGCGTTTTAGTGCATTTTCAAATGCTAATCATTCGAGTTAAATTTAGGATGTTGCAAATAAAGATTTATTAGATATATTATTTTATTGATAAAAGATTTTGACACATTTATTTATTCATGGGATATCATTTATATGAAAACATAACTTTTTCACACCGAAAATTCGACGTGAGCATCTTGGCGAAACATAAGTAATGACTTCGACCTCCCCCTCGTGTATTGTCTTGATCCTTGGTACCAGTGCCCCTCTGTGGGTTCTTTATCAATGATGTATATTTATTCCTCACCTGAAGCTGTCGACTCGTCATATCGGTGTAGGATTTATCATCTGGGTGTGGATTTTTCTCTGATCTATTGGTGTTCGAGACTAACGCCCTTAGGACACATTTTAGATAAACGACGACCTTTGGGAGAAGTGTATGCAATACATGTAATCCTACCCTTGTAACCAAAAATTTGTTTATAGTCTTCAGCGAGCTTTTTATAGACGCTATTTTTAATCACTGTTACATGTTTATGACATTCTTGTTTTACCCATTCTGAGATAACTGGTATTTTCAACATAAGTCAATATTTTCTTCGATCCGTCTCATATCATCTTCGGAGATTTCTTCTTCTAAAGCACGTAAACTAATTTTTGCCACTTGGACATTCATTGTTATCTATTTGAGGATGATCCGTCCATCTCCGCTTGTCCTCCACGTAACACTGACTCCAATCACGTCATACAGCTTGCTATTATAATGCGTTTGCAAATCTTTGAGCCTATCATCACTCGCTTCGGCGATCAAATGCGTATGCACGTATGTTTACGGGTATATAGACGGACATACGTACATACATCTGTTTATTCGAGCGTATGTACGTGTATATGTATTGAAAAAAATATATATATATATATATAAATGTATATATATATATACATATATA
>SDVV010023350.1:0-12774 GCA_016164225.1 Gammarus roeselii | reverse complement strand
CAAACCGTTGCTTAAAACCTGAGTTAAGTAAGAGATGTCTTTAAAAATTCAAGTATTTCAGATGGAAAACTATACCTATCACTGCTGGCTCTACTGTGAACTTCAGGAACGATTCCTGGGGGAAGATTCTTGTTTGGATGTTGTGTGTGCTGGAGTCTAGATTTTGAAATAGGTGAGGTGTTCCGGTGACCCTCGTCCCTGAACTGGGATCCTATGTCATCCCTGAACTCTGAACCTTCGTCCCTGAACTCTAAGGTTTGGGAACATGCTCATAGAATAAGAGTCGCGAACGAACTCGTGTGGATTGAAGCAAGAGTCTTAACCAACACGAATGCTTTCAACTGAGGCGATGTTTGGTGGGTAGGTATGCAGTAGTGTGTATGTATATATTTATACCTTTTGTATGCTGTTTGTGCCTTGTCCTCTGAATTGATAGTCTCGTTGGGTAACTGCCCATTCTAAATTCACAAGGTCTACCACTCTGCTTGGTAAGTGAGGTAGGAGTGACCGGAATGGCTTCTCTTTTTATGTATAATAACTGTGATGCCCATTACGCGTCTACCGAGAGGTATACAGACGGGTTGATATAAGGCAACTTTGTCCGACTACTGGAAACGAGTTCGGAAAAAGAAGTTATGAAGACTGTTAAATAACCATGGCTCGGGAGGTGTAATGCGTAAACTCGTCCGAACGGAACGAAGACAACACGCTAACATGCTTGTAGTACTTCACTGGGATAGTGCAGATATATCTGCGGGCAGGGTGGGGTTATTATTAGCAAGTAATGGATAGGATGTGAGGGGTCGTGGATGTCAGCGTAGTAGTGTCTGCCCTTCATATCAATATGATCGTATAAATGATATAACAAGCGTTTCGTTGTGCATGTTTAATATTTGAGTAGCTTGTGTTTTACTTGTTGCGATGCGTAACGCGGCGTTTTGCGTAGTTCAGATTATCAAGACGTGCTTCGACGAGGTGGAGCCCAAAAAGTGTGCAAATATGCAAGTATGATCCCGATGTATTGCTTAAATGATGTTCCCTCCGTAATACCCGAATGCGGTGTGGTAATGAGCGGAGGTTAATAAACTGTCCCCCGATTTTGATGTTAATGGTGTTGCCAAATTCTTATACCTTTGTAAAGTGTTTTTCTCGGGATCGTAGGAAGATCAGAGTAAGGTATGCATGAGTTATCGTGTTCACTTGAGTTTGAGCCTGGTATTCTCTATTGAATGAGTCATTCGTCAACCCGCTGTGTTTTATTGCCGCGGAAAAGAATGAGCCTCATCCAATCCGGAAAAAGCAACCGGGTTAAAATTCTTGCTTATTGAAGATCTCTACATCTTCCTCATGGTTTGCAAATCAACAACAGGTTACCTTTTACAGAAAGGGGGCTAGCCGACGGCAAAGCGCATCTCACACTTCTCTCATGCCTTCACACTCACACAACTTAGCCCTTTTTCGCTAAAGGGTCCGGCCGGGAGACAACGCAACACACCCTCCGGGTCATGAGTGCGGTCCGAGGTCAAGGTCGGCAGCAGGGCCCGACAGTATGACTGGTTTATTCCTGCCGCGTCATGATGACCGGGCCCCCTCGCCCAAGACCATTCGGTCTTTCAACGAAATCCCAAGGGCGGGAAAGCTCATCAGGACACCGTCAAAAATCATCCATTCACAATCATTCTCCACTCACACCTATTCATTGCATGCTCTCGCTACCTCAACACTCGAGTATCTGCTTCCTAACGCCTGCTTCACATCATTCATCCACCCAAACTTCGTTCTCCCTCTAGGCCTACGTCCACTCGCCTCTGCATTCAACACTCTTCTCACCAATCTCCCTGCATCCATCCGAACCATCTCAGCAAACGCGAATCAACTCTGTCCTCTAACTTAACTATTGTTCTACTTATATTCGAGCAAGTTGTTTTTCCTCGGCCAGCTTACACCTTTTTCTATCAACTTCCTTTCTTTTCCATTTCCTATACACACCAGCAGAAATTATGCCTCAAAATGTTCCAGTCAGCACACTACAACACCTAATTGAATCTAATCATGATGCTGTTCTAATATTGAGATCAGCTAATATATTATATATAATGCAAGACATGACTCCTGTCGATAATGGCCTTGCGGGCGAGCGAAAAGTGAGGAGAAGTGATGGTGGACGATGGGAAGATAGTAGTAGGATAAAGAATATGCTCGGTTAAATCATATCGAATGTCAAACGGGTAGGGAAAGGACCGCTGTCAACTAGTGGGGAGAGGAAATGTTCGGCGAGCACGCATACCGTGAAAGGTTTAAGTTTGGAAAATGATTTGGTGGGCCACTTGGAGGAAATCTTTGGGAACATTTCTTCCATAAAGAACATTTTGAAGTTCTACATGCCAATGAAGTCGAACTGCAAACGTAGTTGGTATAGATGGCACTTATGGGATGGTAGGAGAGAAGCACCCGCTCTTCCTGGTTCAGCAAGTACTCCATTGTGTGCAGGCGAGCTGCGTGACTTCACTGTATGTAACTGAATGATCAGTGATTTATAGCTTAGAGCACACGTCGGAGAGCGTTGCGTCTACAGCATTGTGATCTGAAAACCACAATGAGGGCTCCGTTGCCGAATTAATTTGATAGCCACTTCTCAGAATTGCATCATGCAGAAAACTCTGCTATCGTTGTCATAAAACTCTGCCTAATGTTAACACAATTCAACATAATACAAGCAAAAGATCCGTTCGTTTCAATAATAGATTAGTCGGTACGTTGATGCCTGTGCTATGATGTGATTACTCCAAGATGTATGAAAAAAATGATGCTGTTTTTCTTACATCTAGCAGAAACTAAACTATAATTATACCTAAACGATCTCAGAATTTCCAACTTTTATTTTCTCATGACAGTAATGTTTTGTTTCTATAAGAGGACGAGATATGTTGTATGTGTTTCTATAAGAATGAGATATGTTGTATGTGTTTAATTTAGCAAATAAATGTCATACTAGTTGGTAACAAATTTAGCTCCTTGAAAAAAATGTTTAATGTCATCGTTGAGTCGCAGCATGAATGAAAATGACCAATCAAGTTAAAATTACTCCTATTTATTCAAAAATATTTTTCACTAGATGCCTATTAGTATTCTGTTGTTCTACAACGTATTCTGTAAATGAAGAATACACATTTAGTCAAGGGTACTATTTAAACTCATTTGTAGTTGGCTCATAAACATAATTCAGAGCATTAGCATATGAAAAACGTTTCCCAGCACGTCTAATAAAACGTTTGTTGGAAATAATTTTGACTGAAAAATTTACCAGTGATTTCAAACTGAGCAATTGTTATGGAGCACGTCAAAATCTCGAATGACGAAGACTAACATGAGAGGTAAACTCTATTACGATGTTCATGAATCTACTACATGAGTCTCATCAACAGCTACGATTTGGCTTATTTAAACTATATTCGCCTGGCTGTCGGCCATGTTTAGTATTATCGCAAAAGCATTTGATAGTGGTTAACTTTCAACGAAGAAAACAATAATTTTTTCTTCTTACATTTTCAATATACGCATTATTAACACGGTACTTTATAGCATACATTTTATAGTTATTAGGTTTGATTGAAGGCATTTATTTTTTCAAGAATTCAATGAATTTGTATAGTCAACGTGCTTTGTTTTCCTGCTGTTCCCTCAACTTCGACCATAATAATACGTTTCCGTCAATATTCTTTAATTCATGTCCAAATGACGCAGGCGAATTCTAGCAACGAACTGTATGGATCAGGAATCCATCTGGATACATACGGTTAGTATCTGAAATTCTCCAAAATATTGGAAATAAAGTCAACCTTTTAAATATTTGTATATTGTTCCAACTTACTTTATAGCACCATGATGAATAAAGGTAAGTCACGGATTCCTTATTCTGGCCTCGACGTTTGAACGATTGGACTTTCGAAGAATTCTTTAGGGCAGACTTGATTTAGCGCCAACTCTCTCCAAAACACCATTCCTGCACACTTTCTTCAACGCGTATCTGGTTAACGTGGAATAACAATTGCGAGTGATGATTACAAATAAGGCCCTAACCCAACATTTTCCAGGGGGTGGGAGGCAGTTCTGGTCAAATTGACAGATTAACAATAGTCAGTTCCGGAATCACTTTTACATTTAGGATCCCATGAGGGGGGAGGGATAAAAATAGTCATATACTGAATGCCTCGTCAGTAACTTGTTGCACAGAAACAAGAAGAAGTATACTGATATGCTATTGTAAATGAGTCATTTGAAATCAATCCTTTATCAGAAACTCATCATTTGCAGCTGGTGATGTGGGAATCAATTGGTATTCGGTATTATTAGCTGATTAAAATATGATCTTTCTCCAACACACAGAAGCACATTTCTTCTATAGTTGGTCATCCAAATGATTTTCTTCCGTGTTCGTTTTCTCTGGTGTAATTCGAGCGAGAGAGCGAGTGTGTTGTCTTTCGTGCAATTCTAATGGTGTCGTTTCGTTTAAGATAACTGGAAACTCCTCAGCCGCACTCTTTGTTATAACGTAAGTACACATGAATTATTGACCAATGCATGATAATTTATGACTTGATTCTAATTGCATGTCACGAGGTCAAATTTGAGTCCCATTTTGCGCAATATAGTGTAAAAATTATACAGACTCTAAGACGGAGTTGAACGCAGCGTTCTGGAGGGCCACTTGTGCGAGTTTACCTCGTCAACGATCATGGGTTTCGGGAGTCGGTAGCACCTTCCACAAGTGCTTGTCTGGTTTTCCCTCCCATTTGCTCAGAATCGCTAAATCCTCGAGGTTATGCGACTTTGCTTCTGAGCCCTTCAGGTATACAAGTTGTGTAGGTGAGACAACTCTCTTTCTGCATCTTTATTTACCTCTTCTAATTGGTTTGCCGGTCGATTGAACAGTAATTGAACATCATCAGCATGTATTGTCATTTTTGCATTGTTAATAGGACTGTCACAGCTGATGTCATTTACTAACAGAAGAAAAATAATAGGCCCGAGAAACGATCCCTGTGCGACACCAAAATTTACAGGTCCCGGGGAGGTGATAATCTCTTTGTTTATCATAACCGACTGGGATCGGTCACTGAGGTAGCTTTCAAACCAGAAAGTTTGAATGTTTTGGTGCGCGAGTTTTTTTATTAGGATGTCGTGGTGAACGCTTTCAAATGTTTTAGAGAGGTCCAACAGGACAAGTAATGATGAACAGTTTTGGTTGATTGCTTTGTAGACGATTTTGGCGATCTTCATTAGAGCGTCTTCGGCTGTTTGTGGGGCACGATGTTCCCGAGGAAGTTCCAGATCAGCTTAGGGTTATTTTTCGCATTTTCTAATTCAGCCGCATGTATCTTTATTCGCTTTTGCCATCAATTGAAGGGCAAGAAGCGTTAGTGATCTATCTGCAAAATGTTGAAAAATATCAAATTCATTGGAGAAGGGAAGTATGTGTTATGGTTCATTTCCCCCTCTCCCCGAGACGCCTCCACAGACCGATATGAATGAGGCTATGTGCAAGTGAGCTCGATTGACCAAGCACTGGTCTCCTACTGGTCAATTTTTTACGTACACACAAAATGCCACGTACACCAGCTGCTGCACGTAAGATGGAATCTATTTGTCAAAGTTCCTTTCAGCTTCAACACTGAGTCCTGCGGTGTTTATGTTTTCATCTATGCTATTTTACCTGCCCGACAACGGGTCGCTACCCCTGGCGCTAAATTATTTTAGAGCTAACGTCAGATCAGCCCCTTTCATCTCCGCCAACTCCCTCATCAGCCACAAGTTGTTCCGACTACATACCTACGGTACCATTTTTTAAGGGTCGCTATCCCTGGCGCTAATTTCTTTTATAGCTAACGTCAGATCAGCCCCTTTCATCTCCGCCAAATGCTTTATCAGCCACAAATTGTTCCGACTACCTACCTACGGTACCATTTTTTAACAGCGAACATTCCTAGCGTTCCTTTGTCACACCAGCCACTGTCATATCTGCCAGTGACATTCTGCCTAAACTCTGTTTCAGCCCACGTCAGAATCAGCCACGAATCGTACCATTTTACTGGTTATCACTTTAATGAAACTTTTCCTACCCAATCTAAACTAACCTAGGGTGCGTGTTTCTAACCCGCGGGGCAAAGATACGTATTTCTAACCCGCGGGGAAAACATGCGTATTTTTTCTAGGGTACGTAATGCCGCTTTTCAGCGTTTTGTTATTAAAGTTTCAATAACGTGATAACCAGTAGGTTGGTACGCCTGTTTAGGTGTAAAGACAGTGGCAGATATGACAGTGGCAGATTTTGAAGTGGAGACAAAATGCGTGTAAGCTGAAACATCGTTTAGGTCGAAATCACGTGTGATGAAAGATTTTTAGCGGTTATGACAGTGTCCGGCCATGACAGTGAGGTGAAGTAAAGTGGCGATAGTACGCGTGTGCGGAAATAATTTTAGCGCGAACGCTGGGCTCCCCCGACAACAATGATAGCCATGATTGCTGATATCGACGTCGCATTTTATAGAAGAGGTAGGATAAAACTATGGAATATTGAATAGCATCTCCACCGATCGGATTGATGATTCCGCCATTCGCATCGTTCGTAAACAAGCATTTTGAATCACTCGTATATAAATGACTTTTGGCGGGTAAAAGGCGTTGCTGATCTATGCGTGTTTTTCACTGTTTTTTGTTAAGTGTTCTATGTGTGATAGATCTGTACTGACTGACCCTGTAGCAGCCTTCTCATTGTCTTGCCAGTACGATTTTTGTGATGGTGACATACAAGAGGGAGCCCAGCGCTCGAGCTAAAATTATTTCCGCACACGCGCACTATCGCCACTTCACTTCACCTCACTGTCATGGCCACTCTGTCATAACCGCTAAAAATCTTTCATCACACGTGCTTTCGACCTAAACGATGTTTCAGCCCACACGCATTTTCCGCCTCTTCAAAATCTGCCACTGTCATATCTGCCACTGTCTCTACACCAACCTACTGGTTATCACTTTAATGAAACTTAAAAAAAAACGCTAAAAACGGCTTTACGTACCCTAAGAAAATACGTATGTTAGCCCAGCGGGTTAGAAATACGTACCTTTGCCCCGCGGGTTAGAAACACGTACCCTAGGTTAGGTTAGGTTGGGTAGGAAAAGTTTCATTAAAGTGATGACCAGTAAAATGATACACCTCGTGACTGATTCTGACGTGGCTGAAACAGAGTTTAGGCAGAATGTCACTGGCAGATATGGCAGTGGCTGGTGTGACTGAGTAGTGCTATAAATGTTCGCTGTTAAAAAATGGTACCGTGTGTAGAAAGTTGGAACAACTTGTGGCTGATAAGGCAGTTGGCGGAGATGAAGGGGGCTGATCTGACGTTAGCTATAAAAAAATTTAGCGCCAGGGATAGCGACCCACACGAGAGCCTGTTGCATGCTCGATATTACGTACATGGCCTTGAACGTACCCACACACCACGGGCTTTGCTCGGAGCGCAGCACTGCACTCAATAGTCTTCATACCGTCTTCTATGATGAATCTCGCCTGCCCATCCCATTGGCTGAGGACGGAGATGGAGACCGTGCGATGATGATAAAATATAAATATGTGACAGGTCGTTGGTACCTCTCTGCTTTACAAGAGAGGTAATTGCTTAGACCCAGTTTTCACGGGCGGTGCTGGAAATCGCCGTAACGCACCGCCCGAAATTTGTGATACCCACCGACAGGCGCGTATTGAGTGAGACAAGGAAAGGTGGGCTGATCAAATGCAGTTTTATCACACTGGGAAAGACATGACGATCCCGAACAGCCACAAGATCCGTTTGCTTCCTCACCGGCACAGTCGTTTTTTACGTTCGCACTACTCAGGGTGCTCTCTTGACTAGTTAATGCAATGGTGGCTGTAGTATGGAGGGACGCGTGGTGTATGCTCTAGGGGCAAGAGGCGTGGTGATTGAAATGGCAACACTATTAGTGCATGGTTGAGGAGAACCCGGAAAGATTGCCGGGAGAACTTAGAGGTTCCTCACTGAAGTGTGGAATGAGGTAGCAAATATTGAGGGAAATCGAGGCTTGGGATGCTGAATGCTAATAAAAATACTTGTCTCTACTGCAACACTTTATATTACAATAACACTTACATAGAAACATGTTAAACATACTGTTCTTACCAATGCATCCAAATTACGTACCATAAGAACATACGTGGAGACGACGTAGGCATGAAATACCCGACATAAGTTTATAATTTGAGGTAGTGACAAGTGTACTTGGATACAATTTACGTCCCTTTCTCACATGAATATAAATACAACAAAGTTCAATGTTAGAGAGGTCAAGTATACAGCAACCCGTCAGTTAATATATTTAGAGACATATCTTAACTCTAATATCCCAAAAAATACTTATGTTTTCGACTCCCCGTTCGGAACAAAAAAAAGCCGCACGGTGATTGTCAACGGCGTTCGTAGCACGCCACCTCCCCTCGTTATTCCAAGCCATGTTGGCTAATCTAAGCATGGTGAGGGTGAGGTGAGGTTATCTGAGAGGGTTTGTCCTGAATGGAATGCATTAGAGTTTGTACTTCATTGAATCCCACTGATAGAAAAAGTATTATTTAACATGCTTCAGTTGATGCATATTCATTGATAGCTACATTATCCGATACATTTATCGAGCAAAACAATTAGTCGGAAGGCACTCAAGTAAACTGTTCACGTCAAGCGAGCCAGCAATGTTCAAGAGGAAGGCTATGCGAGCAGAACAAGTGTCCCACTAAATTGAGAGTTATTGGAGGAAGTTAACTGCTTCAAGTACCTGGGCTAACACGTGATGAAGCCTGAACTAGTACAATCTTAAGCGAAATCTCTCGTGGAGGAAGGGTGTGTGGTGTTATGTGCACTGAAAAGTGTACATAGCAATAGAACGTTAGGTATGGAAGCAAAGAGATGGGTTGTAAGAGGTGTAGGAGTCTCATTTGTGCTCTACGGGGCCGAGTCTCCGATGTAAGGGCGAGAGCAGAAGGAAAACGAATGTTGAATTTTTCAAAATGAAATGATTGAGGGGCAAGGGCGGAGTGACGTTGAGGGATAGGATCAATAACGATGTTTTTCGAATTAGAACGGGGATGGCGAGAAAGCTAGAGGACAGAGTAGATTCAGGTGTCCTGAGGTGGGCGGTGAAAGGTGTGATGAAATCGTTGGTGAGTGGAGGTAGGCCTGGAGGTAGACCGATGTTTGGGATGAATTATTGACGGGAAACAGTTGTTATGAAGAAGAGACATAAGTGTGATGTTAAAGAAATAGCGTGCATTGGATTGGCGTGAATGAAGATGGTTGTAAATGGACGAGTTTGACGCGGCCCTTCCGCCTTCCCAATCCTGGGTGTCTTGTGGAGAACTGGGATGGACGTTAATGGGGAGGGCCCTTCTGTTACCCGTAAGAAATGTAACGATTATTTCTTTGTTTACCGATGCTCATCACAAATGCATTAGGGTATTCAACTCTTGTGTTCAACATAGAAGCACGGGAAGCGTTGATATATGAACTAGACCAGTTCGTTAGTCATCGAAGGCATCCTAACCAACCGATCATTACTAGTGAATAATGAAAATTGACATTCAAATCATACGATCTTCCATGTTTTTTGTATCATTTTCATTGAAGCTTCGTTCATGGGAAATAAGACTATCGATCCACCTGCATTTTCTCACTCAACTTCCTAATTATCTGCAAATAACCAGTCTCTATTTATTCACAACTCCCCACAATCTCATTATCCCTCAACAGTAATTAAGGAATTCCAATTAGTTTCCGATCTCATTGTGAAGGAGAAGAAACGGGATGTTCGAGTGCTGCTGAAGGGCACCTAATGCACTACACATCACCAGCCTCATTAGGTATGGATTCAGATATACGTCTTATATATCGAAATTCATACAGTTCTGGTTGATCAGAATTATTTTGCAACGTCACGAACAGTCAATCGACCAGGTTTATGATTTAGAAACATTGTCTTTCTCAGTAGGGAATGACCATCAACAAGTAAAGTCATTTCAGCGACGACGCACTCATTGAGCGACTGCAAGGGAGGGGGGCGGGATTTGAAGGGCAGGACGGTTTGTGATCGGCGGTCGCTTTCTGGCACAGTACCATTTTGGGATTTAAAAAATTTATATTCAAGTTCCCCTCGTTCATTGATTCCGTTCGTTGTTCTGTGAATATATGATTGTCTTATCATTGTAATTGACAACTTATTCATGTAGCTCTATCCCGGAACAATATTTCCTTAAAAATATTTCGTAGAAGTTGAAATATGTTATTTGTAGCACCTTGGATACAATTGTTCTTATTTGAGTATATTAAGACCGTGACGTTTCCGATCCGACTGCAATCGTGTTTCCTGGTTTTGCAAGTGACGGGCTCCTGCGGAAATAAACAGCAGTGTTCAATCATGTTTCTTTCTTTCTAAAAATTGCGATATTTCACTTGAGGGTCTTGAGGCACTATGCGATAGCATATCTAACCATTTCAAATAAAATATGCACATCAATCCATGCTGAACACTCATAAAGTCACGTAAATCAGTTAACGGTAATTCAAGCGACCGTCTGTAGGAGAGGGTCTCAGGATCGAGGAGTGTTCGCGTAGAATCCGACACTGCGTCGTCACCGCCATACCCTACCAAGTTGTGAACCATGATGTAAATAATATCTGCACCAAGATGTAAACTATGTTGAACCTTAAGCTTAGCTTGTAAATGAGAGCAAGACTTGTAAAAGAACAATCATAATGCCGATTAACTGATGTATGAAGTAAAAAACTGTATACCACAAGGCATCTCCTGAATAGAAGATTTTTATTTTTTAACCCGATGTTCCATAATAGCTCTCATCTTCCACAATCAAAATATAATTATACATCAACGGAATAGTTGTTGTTCATCCTGAACGTGACCTGCTTGATGAATAATTTTCTGTTTATCTGCCAACTGACGTTGCACAGCCGATCCGCTGACGGAACAAAAATTCTGAAAGCCGCATTGACAGTGCTCGCATAGACTAACCTGCATGCTACTGCTCGTACTGACTAACCTGCAAGCTAGTGCTCGCACTGACTGACTCTGCATGTCAGTGCTCGCACTGACTAACCTGCATGCTAGTGCTCGCACTGACTAACCTGCATGCTAGTGCTCGCATAGACTAACCTGCATGCTAGTGCTCGCACTGACTAACTTCCATGCTAGTGCTCGAACTGACAAACCTGCATGCTAGTGCTCGCACTGACTAACCTGCATGCCAGTGCTCGCACCGACAAACCTGCATGCTAGTGCTTGTACTGACTAACCTGCATGCTAGTGCTCGCACTGACTAACCTGCATGCTAGTGCTCGCCCTGACTAGCCTGCATGCTAGTACTCGCATTGACTAATCTGCATGCTTGTGCTAGCTTTGACTAATTTGCATGCTAGTGCTCGCACTGACTAACCTGCAAGCTAGTGCTCGCACTGAGTAACCTGCATGCCAGTGTTCGCACTGACTAACCTGCATGCTAGTGCTCCCATTGACTAACCTGCATGCTAGTGCTCGCACTGACTAACCTGCACGCTAGTGCTCGCATTGACTAACCTGCATGCTAGTGCTCGCACTGACTAACCTGCATGTAAGCGCTCGCACTGACGAACGTGCATGCTAGTGCTCGCACTGACGAACGTGCATGCTAGTGCTTGCACTGACTAACCTGCATGCCAGTGCTTGCACTGAAAAACCTGCATGCCTGTTGCTCGCTTAGACCAACCTGCATGCCAGTGCTCGAACTGACTAACCTGCATGCTAGTGCTCGCACTGACTAGCATGCATGCTAGTGCTCGCACTGACTAACTTGAATGCCAGTGCTTGCTCTGACTAACCTGCATGCACGTGCTCGAACTGACTAACCTGCATGCTAGTGCTCGCACCGAATAACCTGCATGCTAGTGCTTGCACTGACTAACCTGCATGTCAATGCTCGCACTGACTAACCTGTATGCCAGTGCTCGCACTGACTAACCTGCATTCTAGTGCACGCATTGACTAACCTGCATGCTAGTGCTTGCACTGACTAGCCTGCATGCTAGTGCTCGCATTGATTACCTGCATGCTAGTGCTCGCACTGAATAACCTGCATGCTAGTGCTCACACCGACTAACCTGCATGCTAGTGCTCGAACTGACTAACCTGCATGCTAGTGCTCGCACTGACTAACCTGCATGCTATTGCTTGCATTGACTAACCTGCATGCTAGCACTCGCACTGACTAACCTGAATGCCGTGCTCGCACCGACCAGCCTGCGTACCAGTGCTCGAACTGACTAACCTGCATGCCTGTGCTCGCTTTGACTAACATGCATGCTAGTGCTCGCACTGACTATCATGCATGCTAGTGCTCGCACTAACTAACCTGCATGCCAGTGCTCGCACTGACTAACCTGCATGATAGTGCTCGCACGGTTTAACCTGCATGCTTGTGCTTGCACTGACACTAACCTGCATGCTAGCGCTCGCACTGACTAACCTGCATGCTAGTGCTCGCACTGACTAGCCTGCATGCTAGTGCTCGCACTGACTAACCTGCATGCTAGTGCTCGCATTGACTAACCTGCATTCTAGTGCTCGCACTGACCAACCTGCATGCTAGGTCTCGCACTGACTAATCTGCATGCTAGCGCTCGCACTGACTAACCTGCTTGCCAGTGCTCGCACTGGCTAACCTGC